>JAOPJL010000146.1:4460894-4476206 GCA_027123545.1 Trisopterus esmarkii | reverse complement strand
CCGCTGCGGGGGGGCGGGGGGAGGCACCGGGGACCCGCCCTGTTTTAAAGGATGATGCTGCCATCCTGCCAGCTGTAGGAATTGCTGTCCCGGGGACGGCTCTGATGCCACAGCTTCCTCAGCCTGCAGCGCGTCACTCCTTAAATATTGGCTGATTCACATATTCATGGCCTTGATTCTCTGTATATATTAAAATATTCATATATTCATTGCCTCTATGGGCTCCCGACCTCTGCCTGTGTCTTTAAAGTTGCGGTAAAGTGACAATGCGAAAACTATAGGGTTGAACTAAAAGTTGAAACTATGCAAAAATGATTTCATCATAGTACAATGCAAGTTGTGCAACTGAAATAGGAAGTATCAGGTTAATAATAAAGCTCATTAATAATATAATCTTAATGAAAAACAATTGGGGCCCAGAACATCCCAGGAGGAAGATATAAACGTTTAAACATGACTGGGTATCTTGAGTTGCCCAGTCATGTTTAAACGTTTCCTTTATATTCATCAGTTGGTAAAATATACAATAAGTATAATGAGTCCAATAAGTCCAATAAGTCCATCCAGCATACAAATCAACGACAGGACAGGGCAACCATGACCTCGAGGAAAACAATCAACAGGAGCTCATTCTAGCTAGATTGGCTTTTCACTCCCAGCCCTCACAGGGGATGGAGATAAGGGAACGTCATAGGCCATCTTTGGAGGAATGGACTCTAGGATGCAGAGGACAGAGAGAACCACCAGGCCACGAGCCACAAGGCAACACCTTGGTACCTGTGGCTCAGCACAGGCACCATCTAGCCAGCAGGTTAGCATGCAACATGCTTGAGGGTGACCACACTGAATGAACAAGGCTCAGTTATTTAACACAGCCCTTAAAACATGGCTCAAGACCAACCAAACATGTGATTTTAACCTTTGGGTGGAACCAACTGTTTTCCAATATGGAGAATACCATGTCGCTTTGGATGTTTTATATGTCAATTACTGTTCGTAAATGTTGCCAATTGTATTTTTAAATTATTTGCATTATATCATATCGTTTTTAATATCTTCCTGCCCAGAGACTGCAGATGTAAATAAGCTACATAGCTAACTCTGGACCAAGGGTTGTGTTTTGTGTGCACCGTATAAACTAACAAACTGAACTGAGTCATGGCATGCACCTTCAATTGTATATGCAGAAGATACACACAGATAACACACTTAAGACATTGGTATTTTGTTGGAAAAGCAAACCCACATCTTTGGATGCCCCCTCTCTCTCTCCTACTCCATTTCTCTCTTCCACTCACACGGATGAGGCATCAGATGTGTCTCATCGTGGGCCTCAGAGTGCTGGTGGGCAGCGACCTTATGGTGGAATGGCGAGTGGGTTTGATTGGCTGAGACACAGCAGAAGGGATAACCCAACCACGCACAAAGACAGGTTTGATCAGAACCAAACGTGACATGTTTATTATTTATTTCTAGAGCCAATCTGCCAGTTTGAAGGGCTTGTGGGCTGATAAAAGAACGTAGGCCTACGTAGGTAGAGAGGTTGACCATTCCTACGGAAGGAGTTCAAATGTTTCTCGTTATCGTAGCAGATAATACTAGTACTGTTCACACGCTAAAGGACATGACGCTCTGGTCATTTCAAAACAGGATATACTTTATACTTATGCATCATTGTATGTTTAATAGATTCTGAAACAGACATCTGAATGGCGTTCCTACCAGCGGTTACGGATACTTATAGCGTAGGCAGTACAACGGACTACAGATACACGTTAGCTTAAAGCTTATCTGGTAGTGTGCTTTAAATAGTGACAGGCTTTAAACTGTACATCATCCCATTTAAATATAATTACATATTTTTTTCAAGTGATCAAATGAGCAACGCTTAGCGTCTTTGTGGAATATTGGATAATATAATGTTGGAACCCCATCTAGTGGTAGAAATAAAAATGTATAAAAAGACCCAGACTTGATTCAATGATTTTTTTTGCAGCAATATTACAGACAGCTTTGCCCTGCAACCTTGCGTACATAATGTAAATGAAATATAAATAATAGTGACGCCATATCTAGCCATGGTCCTCCTTTTGAAAAGCAGGAACACAGCACACATAAAAGAAGGACCAAACATACTTCAGAAAAGATTGGTTTAATAAACTCCATACAAAATAAACTACAGCTAAATGAAGGCCGACAGAAGACAAAAGGAATGAATATCTCTGCCCCAATGAATAACAATGAAAAGACATGGGAAAAAGACAATCGGGGGATTAACTTCAACTGAATTGACCATAGGTACAGTGAGACAAAACTAGAGATGATGTTAAGTGCCGATGGAGGAATTCCAATTATGTTTAACAACAGGAATTATTGTGCCTCTTCTCTTGCTGCTTCAACTTCACAATCACTCAGTTTCCTCTGCGGTTTCGGACAAACAAATGACCAAAAAAAAAACTCGCGGTATAAAAGGCTCATTACGAGGTGTCCATGGAAGGTGCTTCTGAAATATGAAAAAAGAGACGCATTATTGCACAGCGGTCAAATGTGTTGGACCCCAGGCTTACTGTTCCTCTCAAGGCCAATGTGGGTCTGATCAAACCAGCTCTCCTGGCTCCACCCAAAGAGCCAGCGAAGCCACTGCGGCCGTCGCTGCGTCCCAGCATTATAATGAACATATTTCAGCCAGGTGTACGTGAACTTCCCCTAGATTGAACCGAGTCACAGCCATACGTGGTGGAAGAACCTCGTAGAAATATGGTCGGCCGACTATAAAACGTATGTGTAAAAGTACAAAAGACCCCTATAAAGAATAATAGGATTGCTTGTGGTCAATGCTAGCCTGGCTATTGCCAGACCAAGCTCAATCATAGATTGCACGTAGGCTGCTGTCATTTTCTCCGGCACAAGAGGCGTGATTAACGGGCGTACGTTCAAACGACTCTGTACGTAATTGGCTGCTTGCCGTTGGTTCCCTGTCGTAATTGTGTTATACCAGCCAATAGTGCGCCAGTGGGAAAAGAAGAAGGAAATGTATTGCTCCTCTCTCCTCTCCAGACCCTGCTGCAGGGCGAATTCAACCCGCCGGCAGAACGGGCTGGGGGGTACCCAGTCTAGGTCAATGCACAACTGTTGATTTATTCAGCGACAATGTAGAAACGGGATGACTTATGACCACACGTTTGGATTTCAACGGCTCAATGTTTACACATTGTCTGGCTCGCTTGACAATGTCCTGTGTGAACACTGACTGAACAAGTACAGAATGCAAGTATCACTGAAACCAGAATTGTACTTTTTCGAATTCAGGTGTCAAAACGACGTTAATGACGCCAGGAGAAACGTCTACGATGGTTTGATTACAGAGAGGGGTATTGTCCTTTAAAAATAACCTGGCTGTCAAAAAACATGGGGTTCTTAACGAAGACACGAGACATTGTTTCCAAATACTACTTTGACCTATCGGGAGGTGATTCTAGAGGGGTGAACCCGTCAGCGGCAGACTTACGCGTTTCGTTGAAGAGGAAGGAGTCCTGGTACTCCTTCATGTACTGGGAGGACCTGGCCTCGTCCAGGAACAGAGAGTACACCCTCTTGATGTCCTCCACCTGCACCTCCGTCCCCTGGGCAACACAACACAACCACACACACACACACACATTAGTATGTTAGGTTGCAGCACCACCTAGTGGTCACCCTTAGTTGGGCGTAGTTGTGTAGCATCTTATCCTAGCTATCTTTGTTGTATATGGGAATGGGTTGACCTAGCGATTGTTAGTGCTTGGCACTTGGCTCTATGAACATCCTTACTATACCGACAGCACTAGATATTGTTTCACCTTCTTGTGACTAATGTACATATTTTTATAGTAAGTTGCTATGCATAAAGCCGCCTGCTAAATGCCCTAAATGTGATGTAAATGTAGTTACTGACATGTACTGTAGCAGAGAGCATCTTTCATGTATTAATGGGCCTCTTTTTATTATCAGGTTTGATGTTGACAAGCCCATTAATATAATCAACCCTGTAGTGACATCACACCGGGGAGTAGGACACATGATGGCTAGTTCGTAGGCTGAAGGTGGATCTATCATTCATCTGGGAGGACACTCGTGATGCGTTTGGCTGGACTCTTGGCCTCTTCTGTTCATTGGCCCCGTGTCACATAGAGCACGGTAAGCCAGTGTCTCCACCAAACCATAGAGATACAATTGGCATGTAGATAGAGCAAAATGTACCAGACTCCAATCTACCAAACTCCCTGGGAGTCTGGGTATATTGGGAGTCTGGTAGAGACTGGTACGGTGTGCAGGGAGAAAGAGAGGGGGGGGGGGGGGGTTTTACCCTGCGCTTGCGACACACCAGGCCGGCGGTGCTGATCAGTTGGATGGCGTAGCGCAGCGACGTCTCCATGCCGATACGGGTCAGCACCGTGTGGGCCTCCTCGCTCATCTCCACGTCCTCCTCCTCACACCTGAACAACGTTAAAAAACATGTAAGGTACCTTTATTTAACACAATCACACACACACACACACACACACACATGAATTCATAGCTAATTATAGGGACAAACACACGTAAACATATATATTGCATATATCGCAATATGTCTGACACATTGCATTGTAGTATTTGTAGCTTATGCTAATTGGCTTCATTCTAACCATCAGCCCCCCCTTGGATGAGTCCTAAAATAAATTGTATTAACATAAATATTCTCTAAGGGGGAGGAGGGTGATCCAACAATCAAATAGGGACAGTGCCCCCTGGTGGAGGGAGACGGGGTGTCACGTGGCCCCGCTCACCTGATCTTGAGGATCTGCCGCGTCTCCTTCTCGGTGTACGGCGAGGTGGCGATGATGAGCAGGCGGTCCAGCAGGTCGATGGGGATGCCGTGGGGGCTCTGGTAGTTGGTGCCTCGGATCCTAACCGGGAGAAAGAGAGAGACCACGAGGCGTGAGTGTTTGAGCGGAGGACCGTCCTCTGACAAGGACAAGGGGGAACCCCACCCCCCCCCCCCCCGCCCGTTGTTACTAGGAGGGGGACCAGAAGGGGACGGAGGGCCGTACCGGGTGATGCCTCTGTTGGTGGCCATGATGAGGACCGGGGAGAGGTCGGTCTCCAGCGCGCGGTTCAGGAAGGAGAAGCACTCCATGTCCAGCATATGCACCTCGTCGATGAACAACACCTGCCGAGCGAGTCACAACACCTCAGGTCAATCAGGACGGAGCCTCAACCTCACTCATAACAGAGTTCTGAGGTAGATGCACACGCCAGTATAGGGTCATCAGTTCAAGGGTCAAGACTGTTTTTTAACGAAATCCGGCATTTCCTACTGCTTGTAAACTATAATATGCAGGCAGACACGATACATCTGAACATCACTGTACAGGAGCCACATCTGTGGAGACAGAAACAAACACATGGGAAGGCGGACACGCAGACCAAAAGTCTCATACCCCAGGGATGATCTCGGCTTTGCCCTCTTCCCGCCACTCGGACACCTTGGCGTTGATCTGCTCGCGCACCTCCGACTTGATCTCCCCCGTGTCCCCGGAGAAGAGCGCCAGGAAGCCCTGCGTCCGGCTGTTGATGACGTCGATCTCGTGGAGGGACACCGTGTGCACCACCTCCTTCCTCTTCTGCAGCTCCCCCTCTGGACACTGGACGAACTGCGTCTGGAGAACAATAAGGAATGCATAGAGGTTAAAGTGATGGACAACAGAAATCTGTCATATACTTATGATTATTTTATTAAGTGTTCATTAAGTGGGTCTGCCCATTTCTTTCAAGCCGATTAAAACTGATTTTATTTTCCTAAAAAGATATTTAGCAGGTTTGCAGCGGATACCTGTCTCTGTGACATTTGATGTATTTAGATGTTGGGTCATGTTACTCCTTACTTCAAACATCATTTCTAATTAAATATCAACTAATAAAAGCTCAGCCTTCCTCTTCCGTTTTCACAGCACTTAAAGGTGGAGACAAACCAGTACCTGCGCTCCCATAGCGTCGTAGTCTCTG
Organism: Trisopterus esmarkii; assembly: GCA_027123545.1. Taxonomy (NCBI): domain Eukaryota; kingdom Metazoa; phylum Chordata; class Actinopteri; order Gadiformes; family Gadidae; genus Trisopterus; species Trisopterus esmarkii. The sequence goes on along the minus strand of JAOPJL010000146.1, from coordinate 4,470,179 downwards.
GCTCTCGTGAAGGAGCGACCCAGCTTGCTGATCTTGCCGGTGGCCTTGTCGATGGTTATTACATCACTGGGCCACAGAGAAAAGGTATAGAATGAAACAACGTAGGCTTCCAGAACAGCATGGAACACTTGGATGATGCATCCTTGCAACGTGATGATGACTGATGATGAACTCACCCAGCCTGAACCTTCTCTTTGCTGAGGCTCTCAATCATCTTGTTACCCAGGTCGTAGATGGTCTCCATCTCTGTGGTCTTCAGTGTCAGCTTGCCCACCTTGGCCCCCTGGCATCAGATGATGAGAGGTTATTGAACATGATCTACTGTCGTTTATAGTGCGGAATCACATTTTGTGTTTATATATTTTTTTACATTTACTGATCTCCATTTGCATTACACCTTTTCAATCTTGACTATGACTAATGATCTCACACTCATTTAAGTCCTTTATAAATAAAGTAGCAATAAGAAGATGAGGTTACTCATAAAGTACAAATCCGAAGAAATATCTTCCTCTTGGAGCAGTGGACATGCCTTGGTGAAGGGCACTGCCAGAAGTATGATCGATGGTGCAGAAAATAAATATCAACTCACAACACGATCAGAGTGTAGAACCTACCGTGCCCGTGGCGGGCCGATCAATCTGGATCTCCACCACCTCTCCCTCAATGATCTCAGTCTCTTCTCTGCAAAAGAAAATAAACAACCACATTGCTATCCCATTTATCCTGTACACCAGGGTAGGATATTTCATCTTATACGTCAGGGAAGGAAATAACACTTTTTACACACTGGCATTTTTTCAAAGGGGCATTTTGACTAGTTTCCAGGGCCATGTTATAACATTTGGACATTAACATTTTTGATGTTGCTTGACAGACCTATCTTCTTCTAACTACAAAAAAAATCAGGACCGCTTCGCAAATACAGTGTGAACACAACCTTTTTCACAGAAATATTTTACCAATTCTAGGGACAATTTTTAGGTGCAAAATAACCCAAGCCCCAGTTAACTTCCTGCTCTAATGTACACGATAAAAAAATACACATAAGAGAGTCACTTTTAGATATTGTGGTGAAGTGTACGTACTTTATCCTCACACCCATGGCCTTTCTGAAAGCCTGGCTCAGTGCTTCTGTCTTGCTCATCTCCAGGGAGAAGATCTCACTGCCGGCCATGGCAGTGAAGGGCGTGTCAGTGCCCAGAGCCTGGGCGATACCTGAACACACAACAACGACACATCATCCTCTAGAGAAGATTTGATCAACCAACCTATATAGTGTATTGTAGTGGTCTACGTCATCCAAGCCTACTTGTAGTCATCCATTAGCAAGAAGCCCCACCACTACCTCCATAAAGACATGTATCGGAGTTGAAATCGCTGACTAAATAGTAAATAAAATACCATGGAAGAAAATCTAATAATCAGCAGTAACAGCAAGATCACTGCCCTCTATAGAGAGTGTTTGGTAAAGCGGCCGTACCCATGGCGATAGCGGTCTTCCCTGTGCCAGGTTGACCCGCTATGAGCACAGCTCTGCCGGCGATGTGGCCGTCCTTGATCATCTCCAGGATGACTCCCGCAGCCCGGCGGGAGGCCAACTGGCCCACCATCCCCTGGGACACCTGCCAGCAGAATGGATGCTTTAGGTACTCTCTGGGCTCAATAGAGCTGAATTGTTTATCTTAGTAGAGTATTTATATAGTTGTACATTGTAAATGTAGTTGACTACGTGGCTTAACCTTATGACAGAGACGAGATATGACTAGTAAACACTAATACATTGCACCTGGAGTCCTAAGACTAATGAAACGTAGACGGTAGCCCACCTGTCTCGGCTCCAAGGCATCATCTAAACCAAGGCCACGGATGTGGGAATGTGCACCTTAAACAAACAAAAAAAAGAGGATCTCAATAAATGATGAATAAATGAAGAATGATGGCATATTGTGATGTGAAGAGCGATCGGGGTGAACGTGTTTTAACGATATGTCATATGGTGATTGAGCGCAGTCATGGTGTGAGCGACTCCTCACCGATCCTCTCGATCCGCGTGATGTCCCGGACCTCAGGCACCTTGGTGGTCGACATCTGTGCGGTAACGAGGAGACGACGAGCAGTCAGGTGCGAGTTGGCGAGCAGCGGGTTTATGGACGGGTCGGTTGTCATAGTGACCGGTGGACGTTAACACGCGCAAACACAACCGCATGAGCAACACGGGACACAAAGTTGTCCTTTTGTTCACATTTGGTTTTTTTTAATGGAAGAGTAAAATGGGTTAAAGGCCATCGTATCGGATACCCTTTTGAAATCCGATATATCGAACACTCTTAGTTAGTAGTGGCAAAATAAACTACTGTAACGTTAGCGCCGGCTAACGTCCCGATTGCTAGTTAAGCTAGCTCCTTGCCTAGCTGCTCTCATTTCGTTTTAATTGTACGGATCTCGTTCCTCGTCAATAAAGTCTTGCATAGAAACCCAACTAATCATTTTAACAAACGACAATGAGCGCCGTGATTAAATCAAATATATAGTTATTAGTACATGTCATATTGAACATTGACTTTTGAATGAACTCACCTGTGCAGCCATACTGTTCAGCACGCGAACACAGCGCCGCGTATTTGGGTGCGCAGAACAAATCCGTCCGGGGTGCAACAACGACTGCAGGCGAAACTGGACCCATCTGACTTACCTACGACAAATAAACCGCGACATTATGACATTTACTGTTTGTCTATTCAATAAAAATGTCATGTATAAAAACTACAATATATATTTTTTCATTTATCATATTTTAATTTGTAACCTTAAAACAATGGGCCAAACAGCTATTTCATACGAATACAAAGTCGTTCCTCTGCTAAAGATCTCTCCACCAGGGGTAGCTGTTTTTCCTAGTGTGATAAATTGAGCCGGCTGAACACTTAAAATAAATGTGTGATAGTAATGTAATAGTGTGTACCATTTGACTTTCTATTATTTATAAGAAATAATGTTTTATTTATGTTGATCTGTATGAAACTGTAGATGTTGATGTAACTTTACCGAAATACAATGTAATACAGGTGATAAGTGTCAACTAGAGATATGCAAGAGTAATTGCCTCATGAGAGCAGGTACCAACAGTTTTTATACAATTTCCTTTTATTTGCAAATATATAAAAATTTGAATTGGCATTTAAATGTACATCGATCGATCAGATCACATAGATGATAGATCCTGTGAAACATTCCAGTAAGTACAATACACACCGCTCTATGAATCAAATACGATTTACACATCCTGAATTTGTCTAAGTAGAAAATATTCAATTTCATCAACAACAAAAAATCTTCTGTGTATACCTAGATTCATCAACATCACATTAAATGTCATTTTAACACTCATGTCATCCACCTCCGTCTCTCTCCGCCTACATAACTTCCACCTATCTTATTTTATACATACACACACATATATTCCTTCTTCTCATATAATCGATATTCTCAACAAAAAAACAACAACAACAACAACAACAACAACAAGCACCAATCAGCATTGATCGCTCGGGGCTAGTCCTGACGTCATCCCCCCCCTCACAGCTGGCCGATGGTGATGGCCGACTCGTACCACACCCAGAAGCCGGCGTACACCGGCTCGCTGAAGGAGGCCTTGAAGCGGTGGATCAGCGCCATGGTGTCCCCCACGCTGTAGAAGGCCAGCGTGCCGCCGGCGTGGTCCAGGAAGACGCCGATGCGCGGCGCGTACGGCGCGTTGATCTCCAGCTGGTCCTTGCTGTGGCGCGCCGAGTAGCTGCTGTCCGAGCAGAACAGGCTCCAGGACTTGCGGTTGTAGCCGATGCGGCAGGTGTCCCCGTAGCCCGTGCGCTTGATGCCCTTGTAGGTGACCCCCAGGGCCGCCCCCTCACCGCTCCAGTCCACCTCCCAGTAGAAGGGCCCGCCGGACATGGGCTCCTTGCACAGCACCTGGGGCAGGCAGTCGAAGCGGGAGGGGCTGTCCCCGTAGGCCTGGGGGTCCCGCTTCAGGGCCGCCTTCCGGTTGCCCCGGGACAGGTACAGCTGCCTGTAGGCCGTGTTGGGGTCCAGGGTCAGCTGGCAGGCGACTGGAAAAAAAACAGAAAGGACGTTGGGCTCATGAGCACGCTGCTGCTACACACCATAAAGTTTCCTTCTTGGAGCCGACACCAGACAGAGTTCAGTACGGATTAGTGTATCACAAACCCAGTTTTTGATATTATATTCATGCTAAACCGTTATATACACACACCATCTCGCCTCTCGCCCCCCCCCCCCGGCATTCCCATCCCAAGCCGGGGTTAAATAAATGATTGCCAGTCCAAGGGTTAGTCCTGTCAGATATTTACTACTAAGTGTTATAGTGCTGGTATTCAGCCCTGCGGCTGTAGACGCAGCACAGTGTCCCCTCGGGGGATGGACGTCACCTGCCTGCTGATGTGTGACCCCATCCCAGCCGGTCACTGCTGATGGGTGACCCGGCGGGTCCGGCCAGACCTGGCTGGCCTATCATCTGGAATGCCAGAGATGTCAGAAAGGTTTGTGATGTTCACCCAGGGTCCAAATATCGACTTTTTTTTTATTTTTAGAATTGTGTTGTGTTTGTTTTTGACCTGCCAAACGGTCAAATGTCGGACTAGCCATCATTGGCCGGTTGCAGGTGCTTATTTTGAACCCTGTCTTCCCTACAAACAGGCGTGCATTGGGCTTGAGCGTTTTGCTTGCAAGCCATGCCAAGCCAAGGAGTTTCTTTCTTCTCCAAAATAGTAATTTTAGCTACATGCTACAGAGCACCGCTGCTGTTACCACAATGGCACGCAACAGCATTATCAGATCTCATAGCAATGCGTGACTAACTGCCAGTCTTATCTTAATTCTGCCATTTTATATCTGATAGTACTTCCCTCGGCGACTGAAAGACATTAGCTTCAATTAGTGCTAATGTCTGCACTTCAGTGGAACTTTGTAAAAGCAGCCGCACTGTTTCGGCTCCGTGTAGCTGTTTAGTTTTGCAGTGTATGTTACACCAGAAAAGAGCAGTGGCATTAATACGAAAAGCATAATTTGCATTTCATTCATTCTTCTGATGCAGGTCCCAAAATCATCAAGCATTCATTGGTATATATGTTTTTTTTGTGTTTGGGGCAAAAGACTAAAATATTTAATGTTATTGTAAAGAAACTAACAGTTGAAGGGAAACAGTCAGGCTGATGGGGGACTAACAATTCTCCTGTGTTGTGCGTTCCCTTAAGAGTAAAACAAATATAAACACCAGAATCGCCTCAGAACATTGCCTCAGAAGAACTGAATGATTCAATAATATATTTTGTATTTGGTTTGGTGTAATCGTTCAAGTACTGCAATATTCATTGCCCATGGGAACTGTGTTTGTGCCAGGGACTATAACTCACATCTCAAGAAGTCTTCTCTGTGCTTGGGCTCCTGCGTGGGCATTGATCGGTACATGGCGACCTCATCGGCTGTGGTAGCTGATACAATGATAAATAAACATGTATAATTTAGTCAACTCTCAGAAACATCTCATGAGTAAAGAAACGGTATTCAAACGTTTAATTATCTTTCAGCAAAGCAACTTGAAATTGTTAATCGTAGGCCTACAAACCATTATTAAAGCATAAAATGGGACAAAATAATGTACGTTTTAGATATGTCTTTAAAAAAGCATCTATCCAAATCGATAGGATTTTTTTCTCAAGAGAGATAGGAGAACTGCTTCTTTTGTGTCCAAATGCAGACCAAATATCCGAGGACGATAAGGAAGCGGTGAGGGCCGCGCCAGGGGGCCCTACCCGCAAATAATTACGCGGTTGCCATGACTACATGCAAAATAAACAAAGTTGCACAACATGTTTATGATAGAGAGCGTTAGAATGAAACTCTCTCTATCACTTGTCCTGGCTTCGGGCCAGTGCCGTTATTACAGTACAGGTTTCGTCATACGTCATACAAATTCAACTCGGCTGACCTTTGATCGTAGACCTTCTCTTGTCGTCCTTCTCCTCCAGCTGACAGAACGGCATCTTGTTGACTGCATTGACAACACACAGGACGTTTTTTTTATTAGAAAACATGGGTGTGTTATTGTTATGATAATTGGGATATTTTATTAACTAATAAACCCTGTGTGGTCACGGGTCTCCACTCGCCTGTCTTGGCCATCTTGACCAACTCCTCGTTGCCGAACTCGTTGAGGTGCTGCTTGATGTCGGAGATGGACTTGGTGATCTGGCCGAAGGAGAAGTAGGGGTTAACGCTGACGGTGGGCAGCTCCTCCGCATCCGTCTGGGCGATGAGCATCTGGTAGCTCTGGGGAAACACACACACACACACACACAAACACACACACACAAACACTCAGCAAGAAGCAAGGAAACGAAAGTGTGGGACGGCCATCGTATCCTTATAGTATGCAATAAAATTATTCAACTTTATTGCATTGACCCTAACCCTTACCCTATTGCTTATTTGGGGCTTTTGGACTATATTACTATACATACACTATAACCCTTTGTGTGTTTATATAGTGGTTGTTATTATTTATATTATTTATGATGGCTGCGGCTACCTGGATGAAGTGGATGTGGTCCTCGGTGCGGGACAGCTGCGTGATCTCGTTGTCCCGCCGCTTCAGGTCGGCGATCTCGTGGGTCAGCCGGTCCATGTGGCCCTCGGCGTTGCTGAGCGCCGCCCGCTTGTTGGACGAGATCAGCTTGGACATCTCCTGCTGCATCTTCTCGATGGAGCGCAGCATGTCGCTGAAGAGCTTCTCGCACTCGTGCATGGCCTGCTGGGCCGAGCTCTGGAGGAGGAGGAGGAGGAGGAGGAGGAGGAGGAGGAGGGGGAGGACGGCAAACACATATGATCACCAGGTCAGGAATGTCGTAAGGGCAGATTCTTGTTTTACTGCTGCGGCCACTGATTGACAGCGGCCGATGGGATCAGTAGATAGATGGCCGCCGTTACGGATTGCGCAACTGACTATTCCCAAGACGGCAAAATGTTTTTGTTTTTCGTCTTGTTTGAGAATTTGGGGTTACGCACCTTGAGTGCGTCCACCGCCTGTTTCAGCTCCTCCATCTGTTTCATGCGGTCGTGAATCCTCTCCTGGATTTCGGCCTGGGTGGCGCCCAGCCGTTGCTATGGAAAGAAAAAAAAGAAAAAAGAAGTGGAGAAGATTACATTAGAACAATGCTGCCCTGTGATCGAGTCCGTATCGAGAGATTGCGCTGGAAGTTATCAGCAGGAACTAACACAGCTATCGGAGCCAGAGTCCTGTGGATGCCACGTTGCCTTTACGGCAGACCAATGTAAAACCGAATAAACTCATAGAACATTTGCAATTCAAGCATTTCCACCATACTGCATTTCAAATTATTAACTCCATTAACCTGCTCCTCCAGCTCAAAAGCCGTTCAAAGTGAAACATTGGCATTTGACAGGTAAAACAGTAGCAGAGCCTTATCCTTTGTATAAATAGACCTAACACAGGATTAACATAACATACAGTGGCTTCTCGTCAGCGCCTCTATAACCCCTCGTCGTCCCGAGAAAGAGCCATTGACTGGCTGCAGAGAGAGAGAGAGAGAGAGAGAGAGAGGGGGGATCCTACCTGTTCCTCCGCCCGCTCCTGCTCGGCAGACACCATGTCGTGGCCCTTGTGCTCCTTGACGGTGCACAGCACGCAGATGCACATCTGGTCCGTCTTGCAGAAGAGCTCCAGGCCCTTCTGGTGCTGGGGGCAGATCTGCCGGTCCAGGTGGCCTATCTCGTCCACCAGCTTGTGCCTCTTGAAGGTGGCCGACTCGTAGTGGGGCTTCAGGTGCTTGTCGCAGTACGACGCCAGGCACATGAGGCACGACTTGATGGCCTTGTGCTTCTTGCCCACGCAGATGTCACAGCCCACGTCCTGGGCTCCCGCGTAGCCGCCGCCGCCGCCGCCGCCACCGCCACCGCCGCCGCCTCCTCCTCCATTATAGTCGGGGGACGGCGGCGGGGGAGGGTAGGCCTCGGAGGCGGCGCGGGGGGGCAAGGAGGAGTAGCGGGAGCCGCCGACGCGGCGCGGCGTGGGCCTCTTGTTGTAGGAGACCCGGCACTGGGGGCAGAGGAAGGAGCCGGAAGGGTCGGTGTGGTCCCAGTAGGTCTTCAGGCAGATGGAGCAGAAGACGTGTCCGCACGGGATGGACACGGGGTCCCGGAGGGACTCCTTACACAGGTGGCAGCCGTCTTGGTCCATCGTGGGCCTCGCGAGGTACAGGGGGTTAGCGTCGGTCCGTCGGATGGTGTTTTTCAATGCAGTCGGAGAGCTTCCGTTGGAGGTGTGTGCCCTTGAGTGGGTCGGGGCAAAGTGACAATGTAATCAAACAGGTAGTACAGCCGCTCGTTATATAGAGTAAATAGAGGCGGAGGCTAAACGGGTTAAGCCGAAACCAGTTAAACAGTGGGTGGGGCAAGGTGAGGAGAGAATAAACACTGCAATCAGATCAGGCTACTGAATGCGGAAAGCAGGGGAAATGAAGTGAATGACAGCACGGGAGAAATGGCGGCGTCAGAACTTCAGCCAGAGGGAGGACTTGAACTTCACAGTTGTGTGACACTTAACACTTCAGCTGAGTGCTACAAATTGGATACATTTAGGATAAGGATTGATTTAGGATTCCAAGCATATGCCACAGTGCATAGATACACCTGGTCTAAATATATAGAGCAGTATTGACAATTTATATTTACATTTGGGAATATAGTCATATCAAGATCAGATTTGTTTTATTTTATTATATAAATATTTCCCTACGATTTTCATTTATGTGACAGCTCTACGGGGGGTGTGCATTGTACATTGATCAAATAGCTCAAGTTGCCGGTCAATTGAATTTAATCCTTTAAAATGCACACCATTGTCTCATCACAAAAGCAGTGTTTATAACATGACCAACCTTTTTACCTGCCTCAGAAAGCCGTTGGCCTGGCTTCAACAAACTTTCCTCTTGAATAAGTGAGACTCAAAACAAGTTTCACCTCTCCTTGGGATTGTGAGCCGTTAATCATCAACCCGGTTTTACACTCCACTATTACCTTTGACTTCTAATTAACTCAAAACCTACATCCCTTCTTCAGTTACAAACATTGAAGTCAAAACCAAGCAATTAAGAGTACTGTGGCCATTCGCAAGTAACGTTTTCCTTGCATATTGTGTGCCCCGGGGGGGGGGGGGGGGGGGGGGGGGGGGGGGGGGGGGGGGGGGGGGGG
>JAOPJL010000146.1:4389348-4404972 GCA_027123545.1 Trisopterus esmarkii | reverse complement strand
CCCCCCCCCCCCCCCCCCCCCCCCCCCCCCCCCCCCCCCCCCCCCCCCCCCCCCCCCCCCCCCCCCCCCCTCTGCGGTCGCACCTCGTGCTCTCGCTTGTAGTGGATCTTCATGGTGCGGACGGTGCGCGCCGTGTACGTGCAGCCAGCCGCGTCGCAGCGGAAGGCGGGTTCGCTGGTGTGGGTGTCCAGGTGTTTCCGCAGGTCGACCAGGTTTTTACAACTGCGGTAGAGGTCAAAGGATCAGATGTGAACTTGCAAACGTTGTTCTGTGTTGGGATTATTATAACAAGGCCAGGGTGGTCTAGGTACTACAAAACCCATTCAGTAGCGATCATGGCTACCACAGAAATATAGGTGAGGGGAGTTGCTAAGTAGTCAAGATCTATACAGAGCATGTGTGTTCCTGTGAAATAAGCCCTCCGGCCAAGTTTACATTTAGCAGACGCTTTTACCCAGAGCGAATCACAATAAGTACATTTTTCAGAAGAAAGATAAACAATATGTGTCAGTCGGTACAGTAAGGATGTTCATAGATTCAAGTGTCAAGCACTAATAATTGTTCGGTTAACCCATTCCAAGTCAACCTCCAAATACTAATAGAAATGAAGTAGTAATAGTACTACCTGTACTCGCAGTATTCACAGCTGTATGGCCTCTCGTTGCTGTGGCGGAACTTGATGTGGTTGCGCAGTGATGAGGGCGACGGGCAGGTCATGTCGCATAAAGGACATTTATAGTGGTTCACTGCCAGCAAACAGACAATCAAAGCCGTTAATGATGGCATTACTTCCTGAATCACCGGCAACAATATTTGTTGATAAAGTTTTGATTGTAAAAGAGAGTTGAAGGGACTGACCATGGGTCCTCATATGGTCCCTCAGCAGGCGTTCGGTGGCAAAACGCTTCGAACAATGAGAACACTGGAACCGCTGACCTGCAAGACCCACCCGCCCATTAACAATCCACAGCAGTAGCCGGTTGTCGTGGAAATATCAATCATAACCAGATATACAATTATATACAAAATATATTAACCTTGTTAATATAATTACAATTCACATTAAAAAGGAAATGTAAGCATTCTCCATGTACCTAGTGATACCTTCCTTCCGCTCTCTGACTGAGAGCTATTAAGATCGTTTGCATTTGCATTGCCACTGTAGCCACGAAGTCTGAGCCTCAGGCCATGCCCATTGACGGACTTCTTTGTTGTGTAGATTCCTTTAACTGTCTTGCAGCCATGCAGACATGTCCACCTCCCCCATAGCGTATTGCCTTTTAACTTGGCCTCTCCCGGCAATCTTAAACTCTCCACAATCGTCACTCCAACTCCACTTTTGTTTGTATTCATGTTGCTTTGTATTCACAATGCAAACGTTTCCCTATAAGAATCTTGATCACTCATTGTCTCACTGAATGTATCCGTGGTAACTTTGCTGCCTGTACTTTCCGATGATCATGCTCGAATATTAAATAAGAAAATAATTTTGTTATATTACAGTGAAATCAGATTCACATCAATCAAAAGGAAATTACTGGTCTGTCCCTCCGGACTTCGCTGAAACATCCGTTACCAATGACTCTGTGGTACTGATTCTGCCTAAGAGCTTTTCGTATGATAACGCCTACCGCAAATGTAAACAATAGCAAAATGCCCCTTTAGTCATTGTAATAAGACAATTTGCAAGTACTTGTATGGTGATTCACTGTGTTGTCTCCAAACTCTGCACTGACCAATGCAAATGGTTTCAAAGAGACAAAGGTGCTATGTCGCCATTGTTTAAATTCGTGGCAACCTCACGCATGCTAAATCCTCCTCAGCATAAATTATGCAACTCAATTATACAGTATTGGTTACTGATGTTTTAGTGAAGGCAAGAGAGACTGGTTGGTTTGATCATCCCCAACAGTATTACCCTTAAAGGAGCGGGGGATATGCATCTTTCTAAAGGAGGCCTATAGGTAGACTGAAGAAGAGAAGAAGAGAACTATGGCTGTGATCTGACACCCTCACCACCCGACACTATCCAGTCTCTTCGGTTACCTTCTAGTGCACTCTGGCGCTGGATGTGGTCGAAGAACTTTGTGTTGTTGGCGTACATGGCCCCACAGCCCGGGCACGCCACCACCTTCTCCTGCGTGTGGCTCCGCAGGTGCTCCCGTAGCTTGGGTCGCCCTTTGGCACTCGCTTCACATTCTTCCAAAAATGAAAAACAAAAGATATGAAGACTTAAATTGATGGCTGGTAGGATGGCTGTGCTGTTCCCATGCAAGTCAAATACAAAATGTAGCATTAAATAACCGTATCCTCACAGGGGGTGAGGCTCTGCTGCCGTACCTTTCCACGCACAGCGTAGCAAGCATTCACTGTCACCGGTGGGGATGTCCATACAGAGACTGTGCAGCTCCACGTGTCGGTAAAACCATTCAGGGTTTTGATAGGGGGGTTGCTGCAAACACAGAGAGGGTCAATGACTAAAATAACAATAATAATAATAATAGATTGCAGACATTTCTGGATTCAAGCTGACTTTCTGCTGTCCCCCCTCAAAAAACAAATACTATATAATTGAAGCCTAATATGTACCTCGCAATCCTCCCAAAGGCAGGTGAAATTGTCAGGGATTTCAGGGATGATGTTGCGGTTCTGGTATCCTATAGAGCAGGTGCCGATGTTGGGGTTCGAGGTCAGCACCTGCAGGCCCCACTGTTTAAGCTTAGTGTGGTAACAGTGGAAGAAAACGTGACGCCGCAGCTCTTGGGGAACGTCTACCGAGCAGAATCCACAATGTCTCCAAAGGCAGCTCTGCTCGGCTGAAAATTCAAGCATTCACATAAGACGAGATAAGAACTTCATTGTGACCAGGTGAATGTTTCACAGTGGGTTTCATCCATCGACCTATCATTACCCTGACCTTCGTTTTCATCGCTATCTTCCGAAGGGTCCGACGTGCCCAGGTGGGTCTCCATGTGCTTACAGAGGTTCTCCATCCTACCGAAGGTGTCTTGACAGGAGCCCCACTCACACTCAAGTACAAGCGGCATTTTCTTCTGTATCCGTTTGTTTGGTGACATTTCCTTTAGATAGTCTACACCGGTGAACTTACAGGATCTAAAACTCACTATTTCACAGCTCGACCATTATTCGGGAGTCGGATGACGTCCAGCTGGGCACAGTTGCCACCCAAACACTCAACGCATCTTAAGACTTTCATCTAGTAGATTTCTATTATTTGTCAGTTTTGATCTATGTATAATCAAAAACTAAAGTTCTCCTATACACTATTATTTATCACTAAAGGACTAATTTGAAGCAATACAAGCATCTTGAGGTCAGTGTATTGAGCGAATCGGAACGTAAACATGAATGCGCGGGCTGAGTACCACCGAAACACGTCCCCGCATACTAATGGCCCTTTCAACGTTCCACTTACGGTCATTTTACAAAATGGTTTCTCATTTGAGAAGATTTTTTGTTGAAATAAAAGAACATGGCACAATAACGTAATTGAATATGAATTATTTAATTCTCAACACCACTATCCCATTGACAACGGAAACATTGAACACTAATAGCTGTCCAAGAAAAAGCTTCTTTGTCCAGTGTCCGAAATTACTTCACATTGAGGCCAACTGTTCCAAGAAAAAAAATATTATTTCATTTAAGTTACTCGTTTTCATAAAAATATGTGATTTCCCCGACAATGTTCATAAATACCAAAAGTCTAACTCTAAATATTCCTGCGCTATCCTTCTTTTGGCCTTTCTTCTGTTGGCCTTTCTTAAAAAGCTTAATTACATTAAAACCCAACATCTCCCTTCATTTGACCCTCACCTTAACCGTTTATTTCATACAAGGTTGCCATATTCTTTAATATAAATGTACTAAGTCTGGAATATCTCTGGGTGATCTCATTGACATTTAATAATGCCAAAATACATAGAAATTATCCAATGTTGATGCAATTGTTCAATCAGTAAATAACTTCTTTACTACATTCATAAATGAAGGACACTAACGTGCTAATTGTTCCTTTGTATGCTTGATTTCCTTAAAGAGGTAGAGGAAAACCACAGGAACATCCAGAGCAATGACCAGAAGAAAGATCCTGATGATGATATGGACCAACTTATCGAAAGACAAAACCAACATGCACAACCCAGGACATTGATCAGGACTAGAATCTCTCTTTGAGTGTTGGGTGTGTGTGCTATTTCTGACGAAGAGCTTAAGAAACATTCATACCCATAACCGCAGATCCCTTTCAGTAAACATATTTATGGTTTAAGCTCTCATACCAAATTTGACTCAAAATACTTTCCCCTTTCTGATTCTGAGGCAGAATGGTGTTGGTGTGATGAAATGGGATCGACATCAAAAGGCATATTATTATTATCATCATCATCAGTCAGCCAGACCAATCCATTGCAATGTCAATATGCTTCCTTCTTCTGGATGTCCTCTTTCATGGCTCTGGATTCCTTGCAGTATTTTTTAAACGTCATAGAAAAGCCGCACCAAATGATAGCGGATTCCAAAAGCCACGACACTACCAAATACCTGGTCAGGAGAGAAAGAAAAGTGAACGTGTGCACAATCACTCATCAACTATAGCTGGTACGCGGAACTACTATAACATAAAGTAAACGATTTGATTGTGTTTTTTGGATTTACTTGTAAGAGCAGCATTATGGTGGTGAGGCTCCTCTCGTGAACTGGCCCCAGTATTTTCAGCACCAGGTTTATTAGGGTCATGTTGTTGCACTCTATGAACTCATCATCTTCCTCCTGACCCCGGCGAACCTCCAGTAACCTCAGTAACTCTGCCGCCTGTTTGGAGTAAACTTCACTTGAACTCTCAACCAACCGAGTACGACTATGTCTTTAGTTAAAGCTTCAAAGACCAGGGTTAGTGTGGGTTAGTCAGGGTTTACCAAAGCTCCCTGTTTCTTTACTTAATTAACCTACAAGCTCTTTTTTCATACTAGGAAATTAATAGTTACTTCAGTCCAAATAAGACACACACACACACACAACACAATAATATGCATAAGATGAGCGTTTTAGTACCTGCAGAATAAGATTTCCCAATTTAGAGAGATCCTTCCTTTTGAATTTGGAGTAGCTCATACCCAGTTGGCCCGTGCTGGGATTCAACCTAGATGAAACGTCATAGCTTCGCAGTCAATACAATAACATTTAACTATGGTCCCTGAAACTAAATCGGCTGTTATTGGGATTTCATTATTATTATTTGTACAACAAAAAAACTTTGATTGTTTTCTGTCTGAAACATTATGTTGTTGATTGCTGCTGCCTGCCTTTGTCAGAGCAGTCTGGGAATAGTTATATTTTAAATTCAATAAAAAAAACAACTAAAAACAGGAGGTGTTGAGAGGGCGAAGCCAACAGTGTACCTGGGGAGCCGGTGTCTGGGACACGGGATTATGTGGAACAGCTGCGGCAGGGAGTAGAGGAAGTTGACCACCTGGGGGATGAAGAAGAGCAGCATGGTTTTGCTGAAGTGTCCCAAGATGCCGACCACCGCAAAGGTCATCCCCGCAAAGTAGCAGAAGGTGTCGCCCACGAACACAGAGGACGGGTACCTGCACGGGAGACAAGATGATGTTCTGTTTGTGGAGAATTACGCTTTCTGGTCAAATAAAGTGTCAGTCTAGACATGGAAGACGGCAGAGGAAATGCCAGTCTGTCAGGGATGATATTGCAGTTCTGGAGGAGAATGGTTTGCGTGGGATGCTGAACCAACCAGTTATGGTAGAAAAGTCCCAGCGTGGTGAAGAAGAACGGCAGCATAAAGTAAAGGGAGAATATGTGGTCGTCTCCATAATCTCCTGTTGGGTATAAACAACAACCAAAAAAAACAGACCCCAAAATGAATCACATTACTGTTGAATACACATATATTTTACAATGTTTCTTTGTTATAAGCAATTTAATCGACTGGTTTACAGTAGTTGGTTGACTGCTGGCCCACTCACCATGGAGCTCAAACAGGTTGAAGAGGATGATGGAGCCCGAGATGAACAGGGCTTGTCCTGACTCAATGCCGTTGATCCCAGCCAAGATGTTGATGGCGTTTGTGCAGAACACAGCCAGCATGCCCATGTAAACGTAGTACAGAATACCTGCACACCACAGCAAACATAGTTTTCAAATACCATTATGTAATATGTTAATGTTATTATCACAGAAGTACTTTATAATTATGAGTACCACTCATTTTCATGACTGGGATTACAATAATACTATTGACAATAGATCAGACAAAACTAGAAATAATTGATCATTTTAATTATCAATGAGATTGCCTTGCCTAGGTCCAAGTGGAGCCCTAGCAGTAGTCTGAAAGGCTTGGGCACCACGATGACTGTGTTTCCAAAGTTGGTGAAGTAGACCATCAACAGAGGCAGGGAGGCAATGGTGGGCAGCAGCAGCTTGTGTCTCCAGCGCAGGTTGAGCACATCGTCAGCAAAGCCCAGGAAGATCATGCAGCAAATGGCTAACAGAGCGCCAATCAGCTGGACAAACTGGTCAAAAGAAATAACACAGTTTGCCTGACTGTCCATAGCATTTCGGCTCCTTATCTAAATTGGCCTAAACCTTGGAATTTGAATTGGACGCAAGTCAAATGATGACTGACCCTAAAAAAGTGGCGGGTTATGACGTAGTGGTAGAGGTCCCGGATGGGCTCTCATCATGTATAGTTATATTACACCCACCTCGTCGTGTGGAAAGACTGTGCACTGGTCCCCAACAAGGCAGCTCAGGAAAGGCACGGGGATGAAGCAGAAGAGTATGATGAGGAACACGGTTCCGCTGATGACACCCTGGGATTCTGGACTAAACCGGGACAGAACATGAGCACCGAATCAGAGCGACGACAAACATAACGCTGACGTAGCACAATCGGATGGTCTCATGTGACAGTTATGTTATCCCAAATGGACCACAATAAAACTGTAAATACACTTACACTTGCTTTTTGGATGTTTTGTTCATGTCAATGCCATATAATTTGGCCGCGATGAAATGATCCTTAAACGCCGGGATGAGTTTTATTGTGGCCAAGCACCCGAGTGCTGACAACATGCAGTTGATCAGAAGCGGCAAAACTGGGATTGGAGACATGATTTCGGGAGTTGGTAGATTAGATTCTGTATAAACAAGTTGTTTGTCGAGCAATGTGTTCAATCGAGTGAGTTAGACTTTCGATCGATCGATACACAAGCCTCGACAGAGTCCTCCGGGTCCAACTACGCAAGTAGAACGCGATCCATCAAGAACACCGTCGTGACTCCCGCGTATGGGGGCGACTTCCATGAATCACATAAGTCATCCATTCTAGCATTGCAGACAACACGCTGTCATTGTGTCTACAGTATGCACCACTTCAGGGTCCACGTCCGAAAGGTTTCGCTTAAGACCGCTTCCTGTTGAATCTCAGGGGTCGGACAAATAACAACGTGACACCGGAAGTTCTTTGGGTATTAACTCTTTAGATTCGTTTTCCACAAATCATCCATCCTAGAATTTCAGACACGCGGTTATTGCGTATACGACATGTACCGCATGAGGATCCACGTCGGAAAGGTTTCGCTTAAGTCCGCTTCCTGTTCGATGTGGAGGTCGGACATGACACCGGAAGTACTTTAGTGATTAACTATTTATTTTAGTTTCCCACAATTCACACAAATCATCCATCCTAGCGTTTTAGACATCAGGCGATTATCGTCTACGATATGTACAACTCCAGGATCCACTTCAGAATAATTCGCTTAAGACAGCATCATGTTCAATCTTTTATTTTTATAAATCGTTGAATAGTCTCCATGAACCCAAAATGACCAAAAAAAAGAAAAATCGTTGATACAAAGAGCAAAGTACAAAACTGATCCCGGCTGTTATTTACTGGTGCGACGAGTTACATTGATGTTCACCTATACAAGTTCAGTCAATTTTACAGCACATTTAAAATAAAAAAGGCGTGAGCAGAACAAAGAAAATTGAAATGTCGGACCGACTGCAGCGTGCCGCAATTTGCGACACGAGGCGCCGCCGGCCTCGTGTGTGGAATACTTCCTGAAAATGAAATTTGCTTTGGAAGAAACATGTGCCCCTCAGCAATATTAAATGTGGAATGGCGCTAATAGCACTAAGGAATGCATGTACAAAAAAAAAAATTCCCCCCGAGGAGAAAGCCACGTGAATATATGTCGAAAAAGCAAGATTTTATTTATAGCAAGATATAAGCCCCGTCAACCCAGGGACATCTTAAAGTAACTTTAAACATGGTTTAAATATGCTTAAGCTGCTACAACAGAACATACTATAAAAATAAGGTCACCAATAACACGTGGACATTTTCCTTGAGCGGCGCAGCTTTTTGAACACAGCCAGTCAAGTGATGATCTTCAGTCAGGGAGATTTTTTTTTTTAGTAGCGGGCCGCTTAGTTGTCGTAATGGTCGCCATAGCCTCCCTGGCCCCGGTTATCTCTGTACCCGCCGCCGCCACCGCTGCCGCCGCCATAGCCGCCACCGCCACCGCCGCCGCTCCTGTAGCCGCCTCCGCTCCCGCCGCCGTAGCTCCTTTCTCCGCCGCCATAGCCGCCCTCGTTGTGGTAGCTTCTGTCGCCGTAGCCGCCGCCACCGCCGCCGCCGCCGTAGCTGCCTCTGGAGCCGCCCCTGGAGCCGCCGGATCTGCCGCGGCCTGCTTCGTCCACGCGAATGGACCGTCCGTCCAGGCTCGTTCCGTTCATTCCCTCCAACGCGTCCTTGGCCTCGTCGGCGTTATCAAACTTGACGAAGCCGAATCCACGAGACCTGCCGGTGTCTTTGTCGCGGATAACATCGGCCTTGGCGATGTTTCCATACTTGGCGAAGGCCGCCATCAAGGATTCCTCATTGGTGTCGAAGCTGAGGCCTCCGATGAAAAGTTTACCTTCGTCGTTCATCTTTAGCGGGTTGGCTAGCGAGTGATCAGAAGAGATGCTTTCACGAGGACCGGGCAGACGAAGTGTTCATATTCCGCCTCGAGGTCGGAGATTTAAGGGCGTTACACCGGAAGTCGTTCTCCTTCTTCTTCTGTGGTAATGGACCATTTTTTTTTTACGTTTGCCCTCTGTTGGTAAGTTATGTGTGCGGCCTTTTATTACGGATTCAGATAACAAAAAAATTTCTTTATTTGTATTCTCGTGTGTTACAAAACAAGTTGCACAATGCAGTGTACCGGGCGGGCAGGTATTATATTACAACGCATTGAACTAAAGGTAGCCCCGCCGTGATAACGGTTCATAACCTCTGGCTGCAGATGCGATATCCAGTCTTCCATCCCTGCAACATGTAGGACACACGATTACCCCTCTCACATTCACATTGTATCCTCCTCGGTCACCCGTTAAAAAAGATTAGCGAGCGTGGCCCGCGGATATTGACTGTGTAGTGCGCCTTGTATCGGGGCTTATAGCGCCCTCTGCAGGCCCACACCAGAACCGTCGAGCCAAACGTATAGGATCGGAGGTTTGGCTTGTGTCCCGGTGGTTAAATGGACTCCATTTATTCAGCCTTTTTCTAATCAGTGGCCACTCAAACCACTTTTTTTAATATTGCCTCACATTCACCAATTCTTTCACACATCAATACCCCGACGGCGGAGTCAACCACGCAGGGCGACAGCCGGCTGGTCGTGGAGCAAGTTGGGGTGAGGTGCCTCGCTCAGGGAACACCTCGCCACTCAGCTAGGAGGAGCCGGGGATCGAACTGGCAACCTTCCGGTTACAAGCCAACCCGCTATACCTCCTGAGCAACATGCCATGCCCCCATTATAGCGCCCTCTGCAGGCTCGAACCGGAATCGCAGAGGCAGGCAAACGTAGGCTCGGAGGTTGGGGTAGGGGAGGGAGACTCCTTGTGTCCTGGTGGTGGGTGAACAGAGCGCAGACTCGGTGGATGGCTGGATGACAGCGGCTGCTGGTCCCACCGAGACACCGCTGATGTACGCCGGGTCAGACGGAATACAATGATGCACATCGACAACACGGTGCCTGTCTCGCGTTTCTACTGAGCCGCTGGCTTCTCACGCTTTCGCTATTGTCCACATGCAGTAGTAAAGCGGTAGGTTTGTTTAATTCAATGAATGGTCAACTTTGTGTCATCGTTGAAAGTTATTTCTCCATATCTGCTGATCATTAACACCCTTCACTCATCGTACGGCGTTTGGTGTCGATATTATTAACATGTAAGATTGTAGTGCGAGAAGTGCGTCGCAAAATGCACCAGAACCATCGTCTAATAACGTGCTGTGTTGTCGCGGAGCTGCAAAACGCGCTCTTTGGGGCAAGGGGCACACGCTCCGAATATCATCCTGCTGATTGCGTATTCCTTAACATTTCCTACTACGACCTGGCCTGCGAGTGAAGCACAAAGACGGACTATTTCTTGCTCCCGTTACAGACACCGTTGCTGACCCCACGGACTCCCCAGTCCCCTGATCCGTCCACCTCACCGCGATGAGCGGCACAAGGACACCGCTATGAAGCCCGACCAGAACGGAGGCTGCTGCTGGTGGTGTCTAGTGGGGCTGTTCCTGCTCTCTTTGTTTATAGTGTTGGCATGGCTCGTCCAATACGCACTAACCACTGTGCGTTCGTGGAGGGCCAAGGATCTCGTAGGCAACAGAGCTGCCCGGCATCTTCCCATCATCGTCCAGCATCAAAGGACAGATACGGGAGGCTGGCGGGGCTTCCTGCTCAGGCTCCGGCCAGGCCGTAGTGGAAGAGCTGTTTCAGAAGCAGGGGCTAAAGGCTTACTCTCCACCCTGTTTTCTTTCAAGTCGTTCGGGGAACCCTGGCAGAGAGCCTGGGTGAAAGCGTTGAATGACCAAGCGTGCAGGCATGGGGTAAGTGATCAACGTGCTGCAAATGTAGGCTGATATATGCAATTGTAGACCTACATTTGCAAGATCAGCTTATCCTATATCGTGTTGCTACTGCTGCTGGCATATGGTCTCGTTTAGCATTTTGGGGGGGATATGTAAAAGGTTAAGGGGAATGATTCATCCGATTGTGATCATGTGTAGCCTAACCTGTGTGCTCCGTAGAGTGTAAAAGTGTGGGTTGGTTGGTACACGCTATACTCCATGGTGGCGTGGGCGTTCAAGTGTCAGTAATGAAGAATAGAATTGCATCGGGGCATTGTGTAAGAGCCCCCAAATTTTCACACTACATCGGGAATGCAGTCATTTTTGAGTGATAATGACACTGAAAAGCATCTGTCATAATTGCTTGAAGCAGTCAGGCAGAATGTGATCAATCTACATAATCCAGAAGAAGGAATGCCTGCTTAATATTGCAACGCTATTCATCATCTATATATACAGTTATACATTTATAATAATAATTATAGTAATGCTGGTAATTGATACATTTCCTAATGCTGAGAGAGAGTATTATCCTCACCCCTTGGTCCACCATGAGCTGACGGTATAGGCTCACACTGTCCATAAAGACCCCTGTGGTCCATCGGGTCTTGTCTGGGTCAACTGGTAGGGCAATACATTAGCACTGCCAGGGTTGGAGGTTCCATTCCCAATGCGGCCCTCCCTCCCATGCATGTATGCACTGTAAGGTGCTTTGATATAAACATCCACCAAGCTTAAGCATTGTCTTTTGTTTCCACATTAGTTTTCACCCAGGTGATTCATACCTCCTGTCGGATTGGGAACGTGGCCGTGGGCGGTAATGTGTTTGTGTTATGTATGTGTACGGCTACATGGGGTTTTAAAAGGGGACCAATTGATCCACATCACAAACTATAAACCCACCGTGATTCAGAAAGGTCATCTCTCCCCCTGCTTGGCCAAGGTTTACCTTTCAAGCCTTATGCTGCTGGATGTTGAATTCAAGTACACAGTCAAACAGATCATCTTTGCATTGCAATAGAGTACACTGGGATTAAGCAAACATTTCAAATACTTCCCTATTATTCAGATCTAATGTTCCTTCCAGTATCTCATGCATTATATGAATTGCACAGACCTTAAATAACACTTGTTTTTTATCGATCAAGGTTAATACTGTCAAATGTACAACACTGGAACCAAAGACCCTGACAAAAGCCTATACTTACAAAGTGATACATGTATTACAGAACAGCCTGTGGTATTAATCTTCCAAATGCCCTATTAGTCATACAACAACCAAACTACAGTAGTAATCCCTAACAATGTAGTATGTGCTGACAATGCAGCCATTCCACTTTACACACATTACATTGTTTAGCTTCTGGGTAGGCAGGCTAGCTGTCATAGCAATTCCAAAAGGTATGTAAACACACAGACATAAACTTGCGCACATTCATTCATTTAATATGTTTATATGTACGTATGTTTGCGTAGGCCTAAATGTGTAACGTGTTCCACAGACGGTCTGTTGTTCAACAGCGTTTGCAGTCCCTGACTTGAAAAACCTGCAGGGCATTGGGAGACTTGGCAGGTATTAGGTGTCCAACGGAGAGTCATATCACATTCATTGACTCTCACGTATGCACCTGCCACACTTCCGCCATGTTGACTCAGCCACTTTGCCGAGAGGAGACACTCTGAGACACTAGACTATGACCCCATACAGGCTCTCGGCCTCGCATGCTGTGATCGCAGCTCTGCAGCACGAAACACAGCGGCTCAGATGTGTCGTGTGCAGGCAGTTGTCAAACATCTGCATTGATGTCTTCAGGGGTTTGATGTTTTCCGTGTCACTGTGCCAATCTGGTTGACGCCTTAAGGAAATCGAAAGAATTTCCCCCCCAAAAAAAGCCTTCGTTTGAAGACTTTGAGAAATCTTCAATGTGTTTGCGTTTCATCTGAAAGCATACTGGATGTATATTCTGGGTGAAATCTTGTGTAATATATGCCTTAGTGTTTCTTGGGAACCGTTCATTTGAAAGATGCAGGCTCAGTCCGCACGAATGACTGTGGAAAGCATGGAAGTGTTTGGCATAGGAGTGCTTGATGTTCTGCCCAGAGTAACGTCAGTCAAGGCCTTGCTCAGGCATTCCTTAAGCCGTGTGACACCGTGGTTAGGAGACAGTGCTACTGATTCACTAAACTAACGTGGTGCACTGTGCACAAATTGACCAAATTGACCAAATTGCCCCTTCTTGGCGCTCTTTGAGATCTTCTTTGACTCTGAGATCAAAGCGAATTCAAAGAAGGGAAAATAATAGAAAGACTGTAGTAATATTACATCTATGTGTGGACTAAATGATTCCTGTTACACATTTGAAGGGAAATCAAAGGATCACACCAAATTACTTGGTGTGATCTTGGTCTTATCTCTTTAAGTCCACATATCCATCTATGATTGCCATGGTAGATGGATAGGGGAACAGGACTTTCTCTCTCTGTGTGGAGGAGAAGCCGTCGTCACGTGGTACCAGTGGGCTTGAGTCAATTTTGTCTGCATCCGGAGGCTCCAGTTTAATTACGATGATTTGAAGGTCTGCAAAGAAGCTCACTTTCCCTCTGTCTCCATAATCCCTGGGATTTATGGTAAGGCCTTCAGCACAGCTGGTTACGGTTGACGATATCAGCAGAAAGACGCAGACATACCCTACGAGCACACACACACACACACACACACACGCGCAAATACCCAAATGTAGCCGGGTAGCGTTGATTTCAGTCGGAGCGCAAATAACATCCACAGATCATAGTGACGCATGCGGACAGTAACCCGCGGACAGCTTCCTGTGGACGCCTGCACAGTAGCTATCGCGTGTCCCTCCTATATTGGGCACATTTCTCAACTTAGAATTGAATTTGTTGATCGGGGGTTTCGAGGCAAATGTGATTGTACTGTACAGCCGAGCACTCGGCTCCCCTCAGCCCGCGCGTCTCAGTCCCCGCTGCACTCATAATGTCAAAGCCATTAGGTTCTGTGGTCGAACAATGGCATGGCGCTATCAGTGTGTTTCCAGAGAGCCGGAGTCCCCCTCTCTCCCCCGCCTCCCTCCCTCCTTCCTCCCTCCTTCCCCCCTCCCTCCCTCCCTCCCTCCCTCCATCCCCGATCGGCAGCCGAAACGTGCAGGACTTCACGCGACTCCTCAGCTAAACCCTCTCTGCCCTGCTGCCGATGGTGTCCCTGCTCCTTAATGTGTGGCGGCCCCGAAATTGGTCAATCCCAGCCATCGGTCTCAGTAGTAGAGATGCATAGTAGAGGTAGTGTGTCACGTGTCGTAGCTGTTGTAGTGCATCCTTGAGAACGATGCCCCTGACCCCAACCTACTCCTTAAGGGCATTCATTAAGTGCACAGTTGAATGCTTGATTCTGATTGGTCAATAGCTTCGCTGAAGGGTGTGCATTATCTTTCAATAACGCGCTACAAATACATAGACAAACCAACATATGTCATGGCAACGCAGAAACAGCGTGCTCAAAGCGCCGAATGATAATATTTAATTGCGTCCGATAAGGATATTAAACGCCTAATAACTTGAAAGATGAGGTCACCATGGTTTGAGTGGAATAAATGACTATTATCCATTACATATCCAACTCTTGATGACGTCTGCTAAATGACTAACAGTAAACGCTTGGATCGCCGCACTCCCGCTCGTGATGTTATAGTACAGGCAGGAGCGCTTCACGGCGGGAGCAGCCAGGCGTATGTACCCGGGGGGTCCCGTCTCCTCGCGTCATGGTCCCTTCACACCCCCTTGGGCCTGACGCTGAGGAGAACCCAACGTGACACGCAGGACGACCCGGGGAAATGGCTCGTCAGAAATAAACCCCCCCCCCCCCCCCCCGGACATGCCCTCTGAATCGTAGAATTATCCATGTGCACCACACGTCACGCTCCATGACAACACTCCCTCAAAGCCTGGGTATAGATGGCTGCACAGTGGGAAGGGGCATTCACAGCTCCACTTGATACATCAGAGGTTGCTTTTCACACAGAGGGAGGCCCAAGAGGAGGACGGAGACCCTGGTGTTTTTTCCTTGATGCTAGATGGGACCCTTGTAACTTCTAACTCCTTCTAACTCAATCCTATAGAGTGAAAATGTAAATAATGAAGTTATATATATTTGATTGAACGGCAATAAACGCTTTCATCTACTGGTAAAGTTATTTTTTGGCAATGTAGGATATGCATCATGGGCTGAAAAACAAAGTACAACATGACACAATCACTTTCAGTAGCCAATTGAAGCATTTCATTGTGTCAGAGCGGGTTGACCGGTTTAAAGCAATTGCAGAAAGTGGAAATCTAATCTACAAAATAAGTACAGCATCAATCTTCAAGTCGGTGCTCATATGAATAAGGCATTGTACAAGGGGGAGGGCGTTAATAATAAATGCTATTGGGTTGGCCCTGCACCTTGGAACTGGGCGTGTAACTGAGCATCTTGCCAGCTGAGCAAGCACAATAGGCAATACAGGTGAGTCAATCATATGACAGTCACATGACCACACCGTCAGTGATACTGCGTAAAGCCTGCAGTATTGTCTTGGCTTCCTGCCCTCCTGACCCTCTGTCTCTCTCTCTCTCTCTCTCTCTCTCTCTCTCTCTCTCTCTCTCTCTCTCTCTCTCTCTCTCTCTCTCTC
>JAOPJL010000146.1:4373307-4384225 GCA_027123545.1 Trisopterus esmarkii | reverse complement strand
GTGTGTGTGTGTGTGTGTGTGTGTGTGTGTGTGTGTGTGTGTGTGTGTGTGTGTGTGTGTGTGTGTGTGTGTTTTAAAGGGATCTGCAGCCCGAGACCAAAGAGCTGAGGATAAGACTCCTGGAGCAGAACGGCGCCAGAGAGCGTAAGGCAACACTCGATAGTAATTTATTACCACTGGCTGCAAGAAAGTCTGCGCACAACGCTAGGGTGCAGCCCGGTGACGAGGCAAAGTCCGCCCAAGAACACACCGCCACATCCACATGCTCTCTCCCAGATCCTGCTCAGGCCTCGTTTAGTTGAGTCTAGATTAATCTGGATAGGGTCTGAGATCGATCACAGAGAATTCAGATCAAGGTCCTTAATGAGCAAGTCATTGGACATGGTGGATCAAACCCATTTCTTGTAGTTATAATAAAGTGATTTAGATAGTTGTTTAGACTAGATGATCAGGGAGAAAGCCTTCAGGGGAATATCCTCTCCGTTCATGAGTAGTTAGTAGTCACGTGGAGGTTGGATGTTGCTACTGTAACAATGGAGGTAATAACATTGCCGTGCCCATCAGAACCAGCTGCACAGGTTTCTATGTGGATGTTACGTCACACTGCAGCAGTAGACTAGTTCAACACACTACGGGGTCATTAGTAGGTTTACCAGTGAAAGTTTACTTGGACACCAACCAGTCATACTATGTCAGTCGGTTTTGATTTCTCGTCGATATTGCCGGTTGTTTTGTTTTGTTTCCCGATTCACCAGACAAACATGTGGAGGCCAGAGGTGTATGTGACGCTTAGAACAAATTGCCCTGTTTACACCCTTTGCATTACAGTGCCAGTTGTTAGCATGATGCGGCCGACACCTCATCCACAGTGTAGAGCCAACACTTAAGTCTTTGTGTTGACATGCATGCCCAAATTGTAATGGAAACGCTCCACTCAACTCCACTACTCCACTGCTTCTATTGGATTAGTCTGCAACTCCTTCTTGTATAAAGACAGAGTATGATAATCTATGCATGTAGTATCTCTGATACTATCTGATATCAGAGATATCTGATACTACTATCTCTGATACTACATGGATGTAAATCATATGATGAAAGGACTGAAGAAAGGACTGAAGCTTAGGTGGTCCGCCATGAAATAATGGTTTATAATTGGTTTGAGCCGGACGCCCGTTACATTTACATTTTACATTTAGGAAACTTAGTACATTTGTCAGAAGAAGGTGAAACAATATATCACTGTCGGTACGCTAAGGAAGTTCATAGCCATAGCCGGTTCTCAGGCTCTTTATTGAGTTAAAGCTAAATGCTAATGAACACCAACTAATGAACAGCAACAATCCAAAAAAAAAGTGCAACATATGTTCCTCCCTACCCATAATGCCACGTGGTGGAGTACATGCTGCCCTACTAAACAAGCTGACCTTCTCCCCCGTAGAGTTCCTGCCCGGGCAGGCCTCCATAGCGCTGGACGTGGGGGGTAAGGTCCCCACCGGGCCCCTCACCGTGTCGGTGAGCCCCGGCCAGGGCATGGCCCCCAACGTCACCGTCACCTTAGAGGTGAGTTCACCTGGAGGGCAGGGGGAGGAGAGGGCCGACACGCGCATGGACGTGTTGGCTCAAACGCATCGAGGGCAACAATGTGAGGTCAAAGTACGCGTTTTATGTTTGGTGTGTGATATTTGTATAGTTATATTTGTTTTGCGTAGCTATACAAATGCCTCTGAGCTGGCCGGATTAACGCGGGTTGTAGTGTGGCAGCTGCAGTCAAATGGCCCCTCCAGATGTTGATCTTGGAGGGGATTGGCGTGACCTACTTGAATGAAATATAGATTTTTACATCATTTAGTCCTTTTTTTATCATTCATTCCTTTTTTTATCTCCCAAGGTCGCAAAAGCACCAAATTAGCAGGCAGTTAAGCAGTTTGAACCAGACTAATAAACTCAGTCTGAAAAGGTTTTTCAAACTAATTCTGTTGGGGATACAAATAAAGAAATGGTCTCTTGCTGTAACTGGAAAATAGTCAGGCATATTGTGAATTGAATCATATAGAAAATATCAAATGTTTAAATACATTTAATATGTAATAATGTATACAATATATAATAAACATATAATACACAATACATATAAAATACATACAGACTGGATACAAAAACAATGGATACAGAAATTCATTCTGTGTCACATATGACCCACAGTGCTGTCTAATGGATATATATCCCGCACACAGCTGCTGTTCGTGGAGTCAGAGGGGTCGTGCGGGGGTCACAGCCCCTCCTCGCTGCGCAGCTCGCTGACCCCCACCAAGAAAGTGGACGTGGACCGCACCGTCATGCCGGACGGAACCATCGTCACCACGGTTACCACCGTCCAGTCGCGGCCCAAAGAGCGCAACCCCGGTATGTCACGGCGGCTCATCACGAGGTCAGACCAGGAGAGTACAGTGGGGGGGGGGGGGCTGGGGGGTGTCTTTGCGGGGTCCGTCTGCATGAAGGTCTTAAGACGCCGGCAGACCACACACATTGACAAACGCACACCTCTGCTTTATCGTTTTTCGCACACGCGTGCCGATTTCCCCGTCTCCGTGGCGATGGTCTTTAAGGTCCCATGACATGCCACCGGGTGTGGTGTGATATGATTAGCCGTTACAAGCCGTTTTGGAAATCTGCCAAAACAGCTAGTAAGGGCTAAACACTTTAACTTAGGGGACGTGCGGGGACCAAACTGAAACAGTATAAAACAGACTACTTTACTGATAACAGCGGGGGGGGGGGGGGGGGGGGCATTGGGGGTTGTTTTAGTTTGGGGGGGTTAAAAAACAAGGGGGTGTGGGTCCGTTTGGGGGTAAAACCCCGTCCCCCCCCCCGCCCCCCCCCCCCCCCCCCCCCCCCCCCCCCGCCGGGCAGTCTTTATCTGTGTGGGTGTTCAACTACATGTGGGTGTGTGTCCTTTCTAGGTGAATCCCCGTTGCCCTCCCCCTACAAGGTGGAGGTGACGGAGAAGGGACCGACGGTCCTGTCCGACAGCAGGGGCAGCCCGGTTCCCAGCTGTGAGTAGGGCGCAGACCCCCTGCCATACTGTACTAAGCTTCATCCTACCGAGAGAGATAGAGACATACACGTAGGCTCCGCTGTATGTATGAACAGGGGGCATTCAGAGTGCCAGGCTGCTCACACCCCTTGTGTCCAGGCACGTTGAAAGACACGTGTGTGTTTGGATGCAGTTAATCCAGGATCCCTACAGGGGAATTGAACTGAAAGGTGTAGTGTGTGACAGCAGCAGCACATGGACCTCAAAACAAATGACACAAGACAGAATGTTATGACAATGTGAAACCGCACATCAAACTCTCACGTTTAACTTATTCATTGTCAAATGGAACGCTGATACCGAGTCCTTGTCCTCCTCTGACAAAATGTATTGTTAGGTGAAAATGTTCTGACGTGGTTGTTTACCTGCTTTAGAATGAGTTTGAATAAATTAAAACTTGTGTTTCTTTTTTTTTCTCTGTTTTTTCTATCTGTGTATGGTGTTGCTTTGTGGGCCGAAATGTGCATTTGTGTGTGTGTGTGTGTGTGTGTGTGTGTTTGCTTGTGTGTGTGTGTGCTTGTTTGTGTGTCGTATGCATGTGTGTGTGCTTGTTTGTGTGTGTGTGTGTGTGTCGTGTGTGTGTGTGTGTGTGTGTGCGCTGAATGCCCCAGTGATCCACCCAGTCACCAACGGCCTGGACCCCGTAGCAGAGACGGCCATCAGGCAGCTGACAGACTCCTCGGGCAGAGTCTCCAGGAAGACTCCGACTAAAAGGAGCACGCTCATTATCTCGGGGGTGTCAAAGGTCAGGGCCGACGAAACTATGTCACCTCGCTCGCGCTTTTAATTAGAAAACCTGCGGAGAACCTCCGAACCAGGCCAGTGCATGTTCCACACGTCTTACTGAAAATGTGTCAAACGTTCCCCTATACAGTGATTGGCTAAAAATACAACAAAAAAAAAGTGTACCTATTAATAGGTCGCCTTACCTGATTTAGAGATCAAGATGAAGCCTGCTCAATAAAAACAGGAGTTATTTTATATTCAGCGGGTAAACATTTTGCTTCCGTTCACTAATACTGTGATGTAAACACTTGCTTTGACCAACCCCACTGACCAGCTAGCTCCCTGATCGGACGCGGTATACACCTTAACACTGAGTCTGTGTCCACGCGGCAGGCCCCCCTCTCGGAAGACGACAACGCGCTGTCGAAGGGCTACGCGGCGGCCATGGACGCAGCCATGCACGCCAACCACCAGGGGGCGGCGCCGCGGCCGGACCCCGACGAGAGGACGCCGTCGGACGCGTCGGAGCGGCCCTCGGTGGACGACGTGGAGTCCGACACCGGCTCCAACGGCGTCATGGAGACACGCAGCCTCAAGGACCACAAAGGTAAAGGACGTTGACAGACAAGTTGACGGCCCCTATCCAAAATCATGGTCACTTTTTTTTTTTTTATACGTCTGTAAACATCTTTTTCATTTCATGACAATTTTAACCAAAAGGTATTTAGACAAATGCGTCAAAGTAGTGAGGCAACACATAATGAGCGCTGTATATATCAAATTGAACCTTTGTGTAAGCGTGTAAATGTCGGATCATTGGTCCGATCCGGATGACTTAAACTGGACCAATGACGTCCATCTTTGTCGTCCCCCCTGTCCCCCCCTGTCCCCCCAGTGGGCTTCCTCCGCAGCGGCTCCAAGCTGCTGTTCCGCCGGCGGCGCCGGGACAAGGACCCCGCCGTCAGCCAGTCCCACGAGGACCTCTCCCAGACGGGGGAGGGCTCCGGCCCGGCCGCCTCCGCCCCCGCCGCCTCCACCCTCAAGCGCAAGAGCTCCGGGAGCTTCTCGCGCCGCCTCATCAAGCGCTTCTCCTTCCGCTCGTCTGGGAAGTCCAAGAGCGGCGGCGGCGCCACCAACGGCGGAGCCGGGGCGCCGGGGAACTGATCGCCCGCGGCGACGGGGATCACAGCAACGCAGGGTCACTTTATCCGGCCGGATCGTCGGGTGGCGCATGTGGGCGTCGGCCTCGGACCTCCTCTTCAACCTCGGCCTAGTTTCCTGCCGCCGGCGGGACGCTAAACACTATGACATCATTCATGACATCACAGACAGGGGGGCTATGCGCCCCAGGCGGGCGGGCCTCACCTGTCGGTCTCTGCGAGGATTCCCCTGGGAGGGACTCGGAGAGCAACACCTGCACTTCAGCACAACATAGGGGTAGTCATAAGGAGGTAGATCGAGTTTCACTTCATGTGGTATTTAAGGTGTTTTCTTTTTTTTGGGGGGGGGGGGTTGCATCCTCTGCTGCTGGTGATTAAAGGGTCATGGTGTACGATCTTGAGACTGTTCGACATGGGCAATACGACCAGAATATGCCTGTAGATTGTTGAGATATGTGAGTTGTATTTCTTTCTTTTTTTTTATGCCCATGACTAAAACATTTTAATATATATAATTCAAATGAAGGCATGGAATAATGTACTTACTACACCTGGTAGGTGTAGTAAGTACATTAAGACATGTATGGCTATTTAAACTTTATGTTCTGCTGACTGTGTAAACAAAGAAACAAAACCACCCTGTTAAACCGTACACAGTGCTCCTTTAATTGTGAGGAGGATACAAATGATGAAATGATAAAATGCTGTATGCGCTTTTATACACAAGGGGGCACTAGAGATGGGATTGTAACTGTAACAACTATTTATTGACATACGAATATTATTATTGTTTGCACTCTGGTTACGGTTTTTATTTTATTGTCATTAGCACATTATTTTATGAACAGATTTGAGTCACATAGGACTTTAGGAAAAAGTGATGTATTACTCTGACTTAAAAAATTCAAGTGCTATTTTGTGTGTGTTGAGTTGTATAGTAGGCTATGAACATTGATTTGTGTGTATAATTTAATTTTGTTTAGTAAATTAAAATAATTAACTTAATAATTGACAAGTTAATTAATAAATCAATGCCTCGATCTTGAATTAGGTGTACATAAAAGTCTTGCTTATACATTTGGGTTTTTTAATAAGGTTTTTTAATGTAACTTAATGTAGGCAAAACATTGCAGGTATTGTTTTATATTGTTTGGTAGTTCCATGAAGACATACAATGAAATAGTAACACGTGTACTCAAATGCTCGCAAATCAAAACATGTTCATTTTTATTTGTTTGTCTTTAAACAACGGAGTCAAGAAACAATTGCAGGCTACTAAAAGCTTTGCAAGCATAACAATAATAACACTACGTAAACTATATATCAATATCAATAAATAAATAACTTAATAACAGGGGAACCCTGAACATCAAGACATCATAGAATATAATCTCACTTCCTCATTTCCTTGTCTGACATCAGTAGAATTTTTAACATAAAGCATTTAAGTGTCTTGTTATGCATGCATGTATACTGTATTCTAAGGGTGTAAAACCTTTTGCAGTAATTCAATTTTTTTTTTTTTTAAACAGGATAACTATCTGGTATACGGGTGTGGCAAGCACACTGGCAATTATGTATTGGTGTCTTGTGATCTTGAAGTTACCTCCTCACATCAAATAACATGGTTCTAATAACTTTTACTTCCACAAACCTACTTATAAGCATATAATTTAATTCAAGAAATGTCCATCAGCAATATTGTTATATATATGTAAATATATAATTCAGGTTGAGTAAAAAACATTTAATCTGGGGCTACAGGATATAATTGAATTCAACACATGCTGATTTCTCAGGGCTGTATGTCAATATACCGTAAGAGAGATATTTCCTGTCTGTTAGTATTTGTTCCTCAAAAGACAACCGTGGTATGGGAACTAATGAAAGATGGTCCATTATGTGTGCAAACATCACGTTCAGAACTGCTAATTTAAGACATTTTCTACCGTACGAAAGAATATAGTTCTTACATACAAAAATAGGGTCATGACCACCACAGTTCAAAAGGAAGGCATTACCCAGTGTCAATAAGCATTTTACTATTTGCGTCTTTAAATTCGCCAATGAAACCACAAACAAATGTTGCGAAAAAGGTAAGGCAACTATTGTCATATGCCATTTATAATTTGAAATGCCCTCAATGTGAAAATAATGTTTACTATATTGCAAATAAATTATTTTTCAAGCGTCAGTCTACGACAGATGTGTGTGTAGTTTGATTGGCCGTGGTTACAGAATGTTCAGAGCGCCAAAATGTTCAAAGTCAAAAAAAAGCTGACCTGATTGCCGCTAAAACTAGATAGGCAAGCACATCAACCAATGGCACGAAGGAGGGAAAATCATGCTCTCGTACCGCGAACCTGATTGGTCATAGCTCAAGTACTCAAACCAATCGCTTCCTTGTTCATCCGCCATTCAACGTTATGGGCGGGGCTTGTTCTGTAACGATATATATCCGGGTCAACCTCAACCAGTGACTATCGGCGATCATCATCTGCAGTGTTGCTAGTTTTGAGCAGTTACCCCGAACGTATCACCATCGAAAATGTCTGGAAGAGGTAAGACCGGAGGCAAAGCCCGCGCCAAGGCCAAGACCCGCAGCTCCAGGGCCGGGCTGCAGTTCCCCGTCGGCCGCGTCCACCGTCTCCTGCGGAAGGGTAACTATGCCCACAGAGTGGGTGCCGGAGCCCCTGTTTACATGGCCGCCGTGCTGGAGTACCTCACCGCCGAGATCCTGGAGTTGGCCGGCAACGCCGCGAGGGACAACAAGAAGTCTCGCATCATCCCCCGCCATCTGCAGCTGGCGGTTCGCAACGACGAAGAGCTGAACAAGCTGCTCGGCGGAGTGACCATCGCCCAGGGAGGCGTGCTTCCCAACATCCAGGCCGTCCTGCTGCCGAAGAAGACCGGCGGGCAGGCTGCGGCGCCCAGTGCCGGCAAGGCGGGGAAGAAGGCCTCGTCTCAGTCCCAGGAGTACTAGGGCGGCTGGCCTGCTCCTCAATGACTTGATACCCCAACCCAGGCAGTACCAGGCTGCTGCCCTGGTCCTCAATGACTTGATACCCCAACGGCCCTAATAAGGGCCACCCAATTTTTCACTGAAAGAGCTGTTACTATCATTCATGGCATTCCTCTCGTGTTGTACACCCCTCCCCCCTTTTTAAGTTTTCGATCCCAATTTTTAATAAACACTTATTTTTAACACTGACTGATGTGTCATTTGTACAATACTGTTGTCGAGTGGTAATGGTTTAACCTTGAGATTATTGTGTTTGCTAACGTTAGTTGAATTAAAATATTGCAGTTCATTGCTGATGCATTTATGCGAGTGAAATGGGGCATTGGTTAAGTGCAATGTCTTTGCCATTTTGAGCACGGCTAGTCCCATCGTTTAGCAGTTTGGGCACACTGTGCACTATGGTGATTTTACTCGTAAAGCGATACCTGACTTCTGCAGCACCGCAGAAGATTATCTGAAAAGCTCAATGCTGTGAAGAAATTAAGAAACCAGTTGCAAATAGCTGCTCGAACAAACTGACGAGGGGTCGCGTAAATTACTTCAAATCCCTGCAGAGCTGGCATTGTTAACATGGATCGGAATTCCGTTTATTAAACGGGGTAACTGCTGTGCTGTTACGTGTGCTGAAAGTGGGAGACATTGGGTGCAGCTACGATTAACATTGGCCTGCTGTACTCGTACACCACTACGGGCAACTATTTACAATTCATTCATTAAAAATAACCGATAATTAGAACTTCTGAAATCGTATCGTAGTTATGTGTTTGTAAATGATGTAAAATGCTCATAGCCTCATTGTCATCTGACCTTTAGACGGCCAAATGTGATATTGAAATTCCCGCCATAGCAGTTTATTGGGTCATTAAGCAGACATGTGCTTTATTTCATTTGTTTATGCATTCAATGTTTACATCGTGTTCATGACCGCGTCCAACAGGATGCACATTCGCAGCCGTAACACTAACTGTAGAATCCCACCAGGTGCTTCCTCAAGTAAACAACTGCAAAACATGTCATAATAACGTTGTAGTACTGTGCCAGGTTGTTGATCCTACTGACAAGAAATCGTCTATAAGCTTTTTCAAAAGGCTTTCTGGCTCCAAAAGCCAGAAAGCCATAAAACGAAATACACTGAACTCGTGTATGAGATTAGCTATGTTCCATATTCACTACAAAGGTAAACCTGCCCATTGTACGGAATCAAAGCTGAATAGTTAAAAATGGAAGATAAAAGTTTTTGTTTATGCACTATACCGACTTCACCACTAGGGGTCAATGTTTTATTGTTAAAAAAATATATCATAAATATCATAAAAGTTTAGAAAGCCCAGAGAAAAAGCAGGGTGTGTATTTTCACCGACATCTGGAACAATGTTTTCACAGAAAGGTTCCACCTTATATACACCTTAAATACCCATGTTGTATTCGATTATGAAGAATGGAATAGCTAGGATATAATAGACCTTTATAGAATACCGAAACACACCAACACTTATGCCTAGAGCGCAGACGGATGCGGAACGTTCTTGCATTCTCGTCTTGACATCAGAGGCATAATAAATCCCAAGCGGACTCACTCACAGACTAGTCTAGTCTTGATTTTCATACATTTGAGTGAGCAGAAGCACTTTACAAATCGATGAATATGGTCATGATTATTCCAGCAGGCCTACATGTAAATATATAAAGGTGCAATTGTCTATTCAATTATATATTGTTGTGAAGGTGCCTCTATGTTATGAAACCTTGTGTGTTGCCATATAAACTATATTTTATTATAGTAAAAGGTGAGGATAAGGCATTGTTTGTAACTTCAATAGAGACCAATAACATGAACACCTGATAAGTATCCATGGGGCAGTAAATTGGACACTTAAAGCTATAGTAGCACTCCACTCCCTGGCTGTGAAAATGCATATTGGTATTTAGGTTTAGAGGAAGTCTAGCACTTTTTTCTTTCCAGCCTGCACTTTCTATTGAGAATCTAATGTGAGTGGTTCACTCACAAACTGGTTTCAGAACACTTTGCCACCCTGGAAATCATTTATATTCAGATTGACTTGAATTGAATTGTTAAAAAGTGATGTGATTGCTTAATGTGACATCAATGCCACCTAGGCCTACAGGTATGTTCAGGATGTGAGGCCTAGCATGTTTTGTATTTTTCAAGATTTTCTTTTTTTCATTAAATTTCACTCATGGAAACTGGCCATCATGGAGTAAAATATCCTGCAAAGGGGATCTTTCTGTCTACGTTTTGGTGTTTTGTTTGCTTGTAAAGTAAAGCGTGACTCATTCAGATGGACTGAACCATTACTCATGGCTCTGCAAATGTCTCCAACACCAGCAGCCAAAACATTTGGACTGAGAGGAAAAATGTGGAGGAAATTTTGCACCCTCGCCGTCTGACACGCTAAACTGAACAGGTAAAGCAACGCTGGGTATCCTAAAATATGCCTAAGGTGTTATTTAAGTGGATTGATATTCCTTGATATGAATATTTTAAGTTTTATTGGTTAGTTAGTGGTTGGTTTGCTTTCATCTCGTTTGCCTGAAATATCTTCAAGAATCCATGGTTACGGTTACAATGTGAATCAATCAACAACAACTCATATTTATGTTTGTGTTAATTAGAGCGGAGTTAATGGAAAATGGTAAGTAATATTGAAAACGAAAATCGAAATTCGCAGTTGTTATTTTTTTTTTGGTACAAATGTGCAAAGACTTAAACCCCACAGTTGATCCAACGTTTGAAAAAGTTCAATAGCTGAGAGATGTGGACAGTTAAACAATAACTGGTCTGAACTGCAGAACAAATCTGCCTTTTGTTAATTCTGGAATGTGTGTGTGTGTGTGTGTGTGTGTGTGTGTGTGTGTGTGTGTGTGTGTGTGTGTGTGTGTGTGTGTGTGTGT
>JAOPJL010000146.1:4310911-4331277 GCA_027123545.1 Trisopterus esmarkii | reverse complement strand
CTCCCCCCCTCACCCCTCCAAAATGACAACCAGGTGCCCTCCGACTTGGAGGTCATGACCTCTCTACTGCAAGAGGAGCTGGCACAGCTGGAGGACTACTTCCTTTCGGAGCCCCTGCCAGAGAAGGGGCCAAAGTTCGGAAAATGCGACAAAGCCAACCCGCCTGTCGCTCCTCCGCCATGCTGCCACCCGTCACCCTATGCGACAGGCGCCCCTTCAAACCAATTGGACTCCGGCTCTCTTCCTGTTACCCTGGCAACCGGAGAAGTGGACCTGCTGAGCATCTGTGGTGGTCCCATCATTAGCCACTCCAAAATTCCCAGACACGCCCCGTACAGTTGTAGCCGTCCGAGCGGGTGTGGTCGCAAAAGAGTTCCGGACGGGGCTCGGTTAGCCGAGGAGTACGACCATAGCTTATGGAGCTCCAAAGGCAACAACTCAGGTAGTTCATCGGTGACCTTCAATGGAAACTATGGCTTTGTGGAAGAAGAGCAGGTGGCGGAGAGGGCCTACTGCCTGGGCAACGCTGTGGAGTTGAGGTTCCCCGTCCCCCCCAGAGAAGAGAAGAGCTACTGTTTAGTTCAGGAGATCCAGAGCTGTGGGAAGGTCGTAGACGATAATGCTGCTGCTGCTGCTGCCTCTGCAGGGTTTCCCTGTGACGCCCCCCTCCATGGGTCCCACAAGAAGGAGGATCCGCTGTCGTACGGCGGCAGACTCGAGATCGGCGCCGTTCAGGCCGAGGCGCTGGGCAACGGCAACAAGAGCGCCGGGGAGGCCCCCAAGGCCGGCCTCTCCTGGAAGACGGCGGGCGTCGGGGGCGGCTGCTACCTGCCTCCGACGCTGCCGTCCGAAGACTACCAGAGCTTCCTCACCAACATCAGCGAGCAAGTCAAATCGGAGGGCCTCCAGGCGGGCCAGCACGAGCTGCGCTGTGGCTTCGCGGAGGACCAGGCCCCCGACTACCTGCTCATGACCCGGGAGAGCCTGGGCTCGGAGTCGCCCGACCACAGACACGACTGCAGCCTGACCGACGACCACTGTGCCGTGAAGTACGAGCTGGACCTCCACCTCCCTTTCGAAGGCGGAGAACGCAAACAGAAGAAGAGGGACCAGAACAAAACTGCCGCTCACAGGTGATGTATACCTTGATGTACCTGCCTCCTACACCACAAACCCCGCCCAAAAAAAAAACAACGAAATCCACAACTCACTCCCAAGTGTGAATTTCCACGTCGTCATCGTTAACATTGTTGGTTCCCCCCCCCTCCCCCCCACTCCTCTTACACTGCAGGTATCGCCAGCGGAAGCGGGCGGAGCTGGACACTCTAGAGGAGCAGCTGCAGGGTCTGGAGGGCCGGAACCGCGAGCTCCGGGACAAGGCAGAGTCAGTGGAGCGGGAGATCCAGTATGTGAAGGACCTGCTGATCGAGGTGTACAAGGCCAGGAGCCAGAGGGTCAAGCAGGACACTGCCACTGCATGAGAAGAACGGTCCCAACCAAGGAGAAAATAAACAGGGAACCCTTTTGTGTCGTTTGTCCCAGATAACATTTTTGTCTTCCCTCCTGCTTAGGTGGAGTAACTGCATGTGTTTTTGTTTATATTTCTATTTATTTATTTATTTATTTATTTGATATTTCAATTTGTAACTCAACAGTCTATTCTTTGTCCAATGCTTTCGCACAATGAATTACTCAAGTCTGCACTGTGACACTGAAATGTTAAATGACAATCATTTTTAAGAATGTCAAGTTGAATCGACCACAGATCCTGAGATAAAATAGAAGTAATTTGTCATTGACAGCCTTACAATCAAGTTGATGTCAGTAATTAAAGTAGTGAAATAATATTTAGATATTTTTATTTGATTTTTTTATGTCATTTGTTTTGTGCAGGCAATATGTTTTGCAAGTCGGTTTCGTTTGACTTTTGAAGCACAATGTTAAAGACAATCTTAATATTTTTCTGAAATTATTTCTACGGCCACTTGAAAAGCAACTAACATTGAATGGCAATAATTATAATAATGTTGTTTTGTTTCATTTTTTTTGATTTATGATAGTCCATAATTGAAGAATAAAATAACTACAAATCAGTGAGAAAAACATCTATGACTTTTCCTTATATTTTTCTGTTAGAAATATGATTTGATTTAAATGTCGTGCATTGTAAAAAAACTAAGTAATAAGTTCAAATCAAGCAGAGATTGTAAATGTGTTTTTCAGAATATGTTGAGGAACCAAAAGAAAACGCGACGATGCAAAGTGCTTTGGATGAGATATGTTGTGAAGTTGCCAGCCTGTCACTTTTTAGTTGCAAATTGCAATATAATCAGTTGTAAGCTCAGGTAAAGCAATTTGTTCCAAATTGCTTTCAATTTGCTAATTATTTGTGACAGAAGTTGGAGTTTAATGCATTCCAGTCGTGTTTGACACGATAAAGCTTTCCGGCATGTTTTTAAGTTGTCTCTCTAAAAAAAATGTTTTTCTTAATAACTGTTATGCACTCATTTATAATACATTTTTGTATAGGCTACCGAGGGATGGGATTTTCATTTGCTTTGTAGAAATGTAAAAAAATTGAAATAGTAAATCCTTTTTTTTTCATTGCATTTTTTTGTTTTAATATTCGCAATTATTGTAGCCTTGGTGTGCGAGGATATTTGATGCTATAACTGTGAATGGGTTTTTTATAAGTTCGAATAATAATAATAATAAAGGCCTACTTTATATTTGTTTGAATAGCATATATCCTACTGTGAAAAACGTGAATTGGAAAGTTTACGATCTTGCGCCAAATACGTTTTTTTGTACGTATTTGGCCTCATCCCATAACCTATACAAGCCTAGCCTATACAGGCCCATAGCCTATACAGGCCCATAACCTATACAGGCCCATAGCCTGCTATGCAGGCCCACAGCCTGATCAATCAATCAATCAGACGTCATCCCGCCCTGTAATGTGGCGCTCGGGTCCACGGGGAGCCCCAGAGCCTTACGTTGGTCACTGTAAATTTGCCTCTTCCACTCTGTTTCATTTAAACTCCATCTCGCTTTGTTTGCTTGGCAGATTTTTTAATAAAGTGATTTGTGGCAACATTTCGTTGTTAAGAGCTTTTCTGCAGTGTAAAAAACTGTAATAAATCAAACGGATGTCAAATGAATTGATAAAATATAACATTATGAAGGACTACATAAATCTTTCGTTTTAGGTTGATTTGGCCTCTCTCGACGTTAGATTTCCATTTATTGGCGAGCATCTGAATGATTATTTTCAGGGTAAAGTGTGGTGTTAAAGTCCGCCTCAGGGCAGGACGCCTCGTCTTACTCACAGGAGGCCAACACACGCTATTTTATTGCAATAAAATAATGGTGGCAGGCAAAATGAAAAAAAAAAACATGTATATATAAATATCTGATTTATTGGCATTGCGACAATGCCTCATGACTCATATGGTTGTGAGGAAAAATGATTGTAAGACCAGTAAATGTTGGACAAGACAATGATGTTAAAAAACTAAATCCAGTACTTTTATGTATTCTAAAGACCTATAAATAATACAATTAAATGTGATCGAAGGAAAGAAGACAATTGGCTTTAAGGACTAGGAACTAAATAACCTTTTTATGTCCTTCGGATTCGGCCGAATGCTGGCGACCAACATGCGGCAGTTTAACAGCCCCAAAAAATGCCGCATAAACAAAACTGCATTTTATATTTTGACAGGAATGCGGAACGATTTTATTTATAGCCTGTTGTAGGATTAACCTTTCAGGTACACCCATCCACCAAGATTTTTTGTACTATTTCAGCATATTGCTATTTGACGTCTTAGTGGAAGATCTGTGGAAGAATTAGGGCATGAAGTGTGTGTGTGTTTGCATGTGTGTGTGTGTGTGTGTGTGTGTGTGTGTGTGTGCGTGCGTGTGTGAAAACCAGACAAAGTAAGAAATTGATAGGATGCATGCTACTGATAAATCATCAGTTAATATTTTTAAAGTAATAGTCAAACATTAAGGAACGTTATACATCCATCAATTATGACACAAAACTGTCTGACACAGGAGCCAGCCCCAAAGTTTGAATTGCCTTTATTTTTATTTTATGGAGTTATTACACTAACATTATGGTTTCTGTTAGCCAAGTAACTCATTTGTGTATCTGACCGAAATACCAACTAGCTTACTGAAAAACTCACTGGATAACTGTTAACTGTTAATGTTACAATCTCAAAGTCAAATTCAGTGTTTTATCATCAAATGTGCTTCATAACACATTTAGTCAAACATCGTAGAAAAGGTGAACAATATACACATGAAAGAGTCACTTCATAGAGGTGTAACATGAAGCCTGTTAGCAGTTGTGTCCCTCTCGTTGTTCGATGTGTAATTGAAAGTAACTTGACCTGTTAAAAAACAACAGCATCAGCAGCAGCGAGAGTCGTTTCAGGCCTCGAATGACGCAAGCAGTGGCTGACTAGAACACACACACACACACACACACACACACAAAAAAAAGATACACTGACACAAACTATCTGCTTTAAGGCTATGCTGGCGGCACCTGTCAAACTGGTAATCATGAAGCAATACATGTTAATCAATCTTATGCCTTGTGAGTGGGAGATCCTGTTGTGAATCAATGTCATAGAATTCTCATGTATCCAAAGTGGTTGAGGTTAGTGATATAGAAATAAATAAATGCAAATACATCATGATCAGTTACGGATAGGCCCAATGATGTGGCAACCCAAAGGTTCTGTGTTCGAACATCTGGGTTCGAACCCTAACCTTTCATCTTAGACTATCCGGCATGGCCTTTACAAGGTCCACATACATGTGCCGTGCTACGGTTTTCTCCAGCTCCTCCCAACCGACCAATCAAGGCACGTTTTGGTTTGGTCTCACATTTCATAAGGCCACGATACACGGTACCAGGTTTTTAGCGTCGCCCTTTCCCAGAACCAGTCTTGTTTTATTTTCCAGATGTAGAAGTAGCACCAACATTATTGTCTAACGTTTATTTCAGAGAAACAGAAGTCGCTGCCTGTGTCTCCCCAGCAGGGCAGCGGTCACTTGAGGTGGTGGATGAGCTGCCTGTAGTCACAGTGGGGCGGTGCAGTGTGTGACGCTTGCAGGACCCTCTCATATGCACCGAGAGACACCAGGACCTTCAACACAAACACAAACAGAGTTGTTGGTTTTTTTTTAACACATTGCGTGGTTGAAATATCATTTTTGTGTTGGGCTTTGTGTTTTAATGAGATAGCTTCTACTGTACCCATGTTCCAGGTTGTAATATGTGTTGGCTGCGTATTATCTGGTTACTAATTACAGATATGTAGTCATTCAGCAGTCGCCTGCACCTCGCTGTCATTTGTGACATTTAAAAATGTTTTAATGCTGCAAAAATAATTCCCATCTTGAACAATAAAGTGTACTGAATCTTGAATGTTGCAAAAATAAATATCGTGGCATGTGACGACAATAAGAAGTGAAGTCAGAGCACAAATAAAACCGAAGAAACATCCTTAATAATAAGCCTTCAATTAAACAACGAGGTGGGAATCCTATGATTAATTCATCATAGATCAAAACGGTGTCACGCGGGCCGCCCAGCAATCACCCGCCGCTGCGCCTCCTGCTGGCTGTACGCGCTGAGCGTGGCGATGGCCGTGCGTCTCACGCCGCCGTGGGGGTCCGTGCACGCCGCCGCCAGAAGCAGCCGCAACGCGTCCGCCTCCCCCGTCACCGGCACTCCGGACGCGCTGCCGCGGTGACCTCCTCCCAGGTTCCCCAGCGCCGCGCAGCTGTGGCGGCGGGTCAGGGCGTCCGGGTCGGTCACCAGCGACAGCAGAAGGGGCGCCGTCCGCGTCGACTCCTCCGCCCAGCCGCTGCTCTCCTGCGGCCCCCCTCTGTGCCTCGAGGCCGGGGACGGAGCCCGCTCCGCCGGAGCGCTCCCCGACTCTACGTCGACTCGGCTCCTCTTTCCTCCTCCTCCTCCTCCTCCTCCTCCTCCTTCTACATCCAGTCCCGCCTCCCAGATGAAGCCCAGCCAGTTCCCGACCGCCCGGCACGCCGTCCTCCGCACGGGAGCGCAGGGGTCCCGCAGACCGTCGGCCATCTCCCTGAACACGCCGGGCCCCAGGGCCGGCCGCCCCGCGGGGGAGAAGGGGTTCAGGCTCCCCAGCAGGCTGCAGGCGGCCGCCCTCACCTGGTCGTGGGGGTGAGCGAGGGCCAGGTGCAGCACGGGGCCGTCCACGCTGAGGCGGGGACCCCCGGGGGGGCGGGGTCCTCGCGCCACCTGGGCCAGCAGGACCAGCAGCTCCGCCGCCGTGTCCCAGAGCGCGTCGGCCTGCAGCAGAACCCCCAGCAGGGAGCTGGCAGTCCTGGGTGCGGAGGAGGAGGAGGAGGAGGTGGGATCTCCCCCGGGGGTGTCCCCGCCGCCGGAGGGGCAGAAGAAGTAGGAGTCTGGGTCCCCGCCGGGCGGGGTCCCGGAGGCCGTGGTGAGGCGGGGAACGAAGCGGCCCGGGTCGCACAGAAGCAGACGACTCAGCAGAGAGAGAGGGAGCTCTAGCAGGGCCGGGGGACGAGTCTGGATCATCTAGTTCAAAACATACATACAGATTAGCACAGATCAAATAGCATCAAGGTGCTGTCATTTGTGCATGGACCAGCGGCAGAGCCATGAAGTATTGCACCGTGGGATGGGAGCACAGCGGGAGGACGGGGGCTCTCTAACCTGCAGGAGACCCGACACCACCCCACAGCGGTCGTACAGGTCCAGGACCTCGTCCCGGGTGCTCGGTGACAGGTCCAGGGAGAAGGGGAAGCACAGCAGCAGGCAGCTCAGGACCAACAGGTCGTCCAGGTCCTCTTCATCAGAACCCCTGGGCCTACAAGAACGTGAATGATGATTACTAATACTATGTACTACTGTACTGTTACGACCAATAAGTATTGAGCACTTTTATCCATTTACTTTTTACTGTTATTTGGAAGTCACTTTTTAAAGCTGCTGAAAAGTGATTTAACTAAATGTTTGATAAACAAGCATGAGAAGGTAGGGTTCAGGTAGAGATTACACTACAGACATTGGTGTTTGAAACCGTAACCTTTCTGGTGGAAATCAACCTCCCTAACAGCGCATCCTGCTCCCTAATAATGCCAACTTTCACACATAATAAATGCTGAGCACTCACATGTAATGGCGGAGCACAAGGCCTAACGTGCGTATGCATTCTGACTGGCTGTCGGAGA
The DNA here is from genome assembly GCA_027123545.1 of Trisopterus esmarkii. NCBI lineage: Eukaryota > Metazoa > Chordata > Actinopteri > Gadiformes > Gadidae > Trisopterus > Trisopterus esmarkii. The sequence goes on along the minus strand of JAOPJL010000146.1, from coordinate 4,324,020 downwards.
AGAGAAGAGGACACAGGCTGGGGTCTTTGCTGAAGACACACAGCATGGCGGACAGGAAGGAATGCAATCCTGATGAAAGAAATTCACATGTCAACAAATTTAAATGTAAAATGGATGCAAATAAATATCATAGAATAGTATAGCTTAAAGTGAGGGGAAGAAAAGTACCCTTTGCGCTGCAGAAGTGAGGCGCGGTCTGTGTTTCCAATGTGTTACCAATGGTTCCCCACAGATCACACCAGATCTCTTGTCCTGGAGAGGTGGCAGGAGAGCCGTTCCCAGGCTGGGAGTGGAACAAGGGACAGGTGATGACATGGCCATTTGAACCACACATTGTATGTATCTGAAGCATAGTTTAGCAGTGCCAGTGTGTCGGCTTTGCTGTCTGACCTCAGAGACTGAGTGGAGCAGCAGAGACAGAAGACCGTCACACATCCCCCAGCCTGGAGGGAGGAAAACCTGTGGCTATAAGAGGCAGAAGGCAGAAGGGTTCTTAGTTCTTAGTTTTTTGTATTCTGATGAAACTCCCTATTCCAGTGCTAGTGATTCACATATTGGCCATGCTCCTTTTACAAAACTTTTAAATATATTCTAGAATATCTGCATTAATATTATATTAGTAATAACGTCTGACATGTTAAGGGAGTTTTTTTGTGTAGTAAAGGATCGAGAATTGGCATTGTTAGTGACAATGACCACTTAAGATACATAAGAACAGTATGCCGCCCACCTTGGAGTCCAGTGAAGACTTTTTAAGCACGTTACTCAGAGTGCGGATGTCAACATCCACAGATCCATGGTGGGTGAACATAGAGAGGACTGACGCAGCCAAGGCCTACAGGACAGACAGAGGGAACCACATTCAACCATCAAGGCTTCAATACTTCCTTACTATCCATTGTTGGTATGTGAATATGAGTACTTGCTCATGAGACATGTCATATTTGGTGTATCATGTACAGCTTACTGCCGAAGAAGTGGAAGCTGTTTCACTGAGGATCTTGTGAACAGGCTTCATAAGCTCTTCCAGTCTACAGTAAAAGAGCAGATGCAATGTATTATATTCTATAGTTGTGTGGCTTATAAGTGGTTTACAAGTAGCATGATTTGATTTATGACCACTAGAGGGTAGGCAATCACTAGGGAATCTTGTTTCACTTTTCTATTCTAAATTTTCTCATTTTTATAGGTTAAAGAAATAACAGGATTATTTGAGTAAGGAGACAGCAAAGGAAAAAAAACATATTTTCATTATGTAATACAAATAAATGATCTAGCGTAAAATAAGAGTAGACCAAATAAGCTATAACCTGTTTTCAACTTCGGTCCATTCATCATGCCTGTCCCAGTACACTAGAAGGACTGCAAGGACTTGACTGAGGACATCGTCAATCCAGGGTTCCTTAACAAAATAGATAGTGGTGAGTTGTTTACTGACATGCTAGCATGAATCTCATTCAATATCCCACTGTGATGATATCCCTCCTCTGACCGTGAACGTCGTTCAGCATTTACCTTGATAACGCTGAGCTTATCCACCATCACGCTGGTCAAATCAAAGAGCAGATGGGGCAGACCCAGTTCACAGCCAATATGAAGGGAGCTCTCAGGGTCGGAGTGCAGAAGCAGCTTGGAGACGACTCTCAACGGATGGAGAATCTGCCATGCCTCTTCCAGAATCCCAGCCAAGAGCTAAATGAAAATCAATCAGTCACTCAATCAATGGAATACCGCTCCAACGGTGTCAAAAGTCTTTACTCGCCTGTCTACAGCCTTACCTGGGATTTGAAAGCCAGTAATTTGTTCTTGACTTGAGGAATAATGACGTGGTGGTTTGCCGGCGACGCCAGCTCCCCTGGTTCAGTTTCTAGGGCCAACCTCCGCCAATATTCTTCAGTCTGCTCCTCCTGACAACGGAACAACAGATCAAGTATTGTAACAACAACAGGACGGTACGAACCCCATGTATGCAACCTACATATGCCTAAAGGGGGGTAAGCTCTTTGATCAAGACACTCTTGATATTAAAAAGGAAACACGTTTAGTACGTCTTATAATCAGTGTGCTACCGGACGATGACTCTGGGCCACGTACCTGCTGAGGTGAAGGATTCTGTCCGTCCTCGCTGAGGTTCTTCTGCTCGAATCTCGGCCCAACCTCTACCGATGGAAACTCCTGCTCATAGTCCCTGCTGATCTGACCCCTGCGACAAAACACATAATTACTCCATAAGTACGAGTACAACTTAGTACTATTTTTTTCAGTTTTAGTTATGCAGACATTGGGGATTGAACCCTGTATCTTTTGAACGCTCCAGCCTAGCGACTACAATATCATAAAATAATGGGTTAAATTGTACGCATTTGCTGGTTTGATGAATACTTGATTTACCAAGAGGGGGTTGAGGTTAGGCTGATGTATTTGGGTCGACAAATGTCAGTAAATTGACGATTGAATAATTAAAAACATCTAGAACGATAAAATGGGCAAACCTGCGTTTTGAAGTCGTCCCTGCTTGTTTCTTCAGGTTGAGGAACATTTTGGCAGCGTCCTTGACTTTCTCTTGTTCCTGGGGGGGAGCGGGGTCGGTGAGGTTGTTGGACCGGCTACGGCCTGCAGAAGTCTTCTTTGACCCTGGATTTTCTGCCGCTCTCTCCCCCTCCCCCTTATAAAGAGCAAACACACAACTCTTAAAGGAGGATCCCATTGGAAATTACCTTTGGGGTTTTGATGGGTTTAAGGGTTAGGGTTCGGTTTTAGGGTCTGGGTTTGTTAAAGTGTTTGAGGTGAGGCCTCAGGGTTTGATTTCAGGGTCAGGGTATGGCTTTAAAGTTAGGTATGGTTTAAAGGAGTTGGGTTTTGTTGCCGGGACAATAATCCCTGTATAGGGCCCACAATCCCATCTGAACTTCTTTTCAGAATTTCAGATCACATGATTGAAAACCTCCCGTTGGTTTGAAACCTGCATCCTACCTCTCTTCTGTTCTGGTTGTTGTCTCTCTGGGACAAGACCTTGCGCAGCAACCTGTTCTTCCCAGAACCGGCCGACTTCTCCTTGAGTTGCTGGTGCTTGAGGGCCAGCACGTCAGGGCTGGGGGCCACGGTCAGGGGGCTGAAGACACTGTCCCCTGGCAGCACTGCAACAACACATCACACTCAAAGATGCGGATTGTAGACACGTGACATCATTTAATTTAAAGGTTGGGCGTGTTTTTGAGAGCTTCACCTAGAACACCGTCGGCCACGAAAGGGTGGTGCAAAAGTTCCGGCCATGATAGTCTCTTCTGAGGATCTTTGGTCAGCAAACCTTTGAGAAACCCCTGTGGAGTTTCAAAAACGACATGATTAGGGGGAGCCATGATATCTCAGCCAACTAGCAGCCAATCTATAGTATTCATAATCATCAAAACATTTTTTGACATGGAGGGGAATTTCACAGAACAACCACAGTCTACAAATCACAATAGCCATTTTTCTAAAGTATTTTCCATCAAAGTAACAAGGCACCACTTTGATTTGTCTCAATGTTCTGTTAAGCATCTTCTGCATGGTGTTTCTAAGACAGAAAACCCGAAAAACATCAAACTTATTAACAAACATTATTGCTTCTTTTTTTTTAAGCAATTGCTTTTGCTTCATTCATTCATTTGGGGGATACTGCAACGAGAACAAACATGATGAGAGGGTGGAGTAGTACCATGCAGTTGGGGCTCATGGTGTCCAAGGGCCATTTCACAGGGTCCCTCACAATGAGCTGCACCAGCTGGAAGATGGAGTTGGTGTAGAAGGGGGGCACCCCTGTGTGCAGCTCGTAGAGGATGCAGCCCAGGGACCAGAGGTCGGCGGTGTGGTCGTACGGCTTCTCCTCCACCAGCTCCGGGGACATGTACAGCGGCGTTCCCTTGATGGAGGTCAGCACCAAGGTGGAGACGCTCATGGACCGGGCAAAACTGAAAGGGGAAGTTGTAACAGATGAGTTGGATTTCTGCAGAAGAATTTGTGCAGACTTAATTTCGGATCGAGTAGGCTCACTATGGTAGAGCAAAGATTCAAGGGGGAAATGGGACAGGGTCTGCAGAAACTGAAAGGGGCAGATTAAGGGCTGGTTCCTGTTTAGTTACGGAGTTATTCTACCAAAGATAAACTGAATTGCATGATGAAGCTTTCAGATTAGGATTGTTTTGTATTTCCACAGTGTCTACACAGTATTGACTTGAAACCATTACAGAAACTTTTTAACTGTGTACTACTGCTGGCCGAGTTTGTGTTTGTGTTAAAGCAAACATGATTGGTGGAAACAAATATAAGGTATAAGAAGTGAACAGCCCCGTTCACCCAGGATTGAGCTTGTCTGCTATCAGACTTGAAATAACATATCTTAAGTCTGATTTGTTGGCCTACCTCAGACTTAAGCCCACTGTGACCCACCACGTATGGGTTGCGTTGTTACCCAAAGTTTGAAAATAACATAATCTAGTGTAACATAATGATAGGGTTTGGAAATACAATCATCCAACCACAGGGACTGAAACACAAACACGTTTCTCCAACCAGCACCATCTCATGTGTATAGTTCAGTATGGAAATTGACACCTGCCACTAAAGGGTAGAAAAATAACAATAGCAATAGCAATTCCCTTCCCTGAGACTTGTTGTTGTGTGTGGTTATTCTGAGAAAAAGCAATAATGGACTTACCCAAAATCACATAGTTTCACCACCCCACATTTTCCCAAGAGAATGTTTTGTGGTTTCATGTCTCGATGGAGAATCCGATGGGAGTGTAAATAATACAGTGCTGAGACTAGCTGGCAGGCGATCTCTTGCACCTCAAATGAAGAAACAAACCAAATGAAGATCACTCACATTTTTATAGAAATTACTTATGGATGTGTGAGGCTAAAACATTCATTGACATACCTGGTTCTCCGGAAGCTGGCCATCATCCTCTAGAATCTGAAATAACTCCCCTTCTGCATACTCAGTTACAACCACAACCTATTGCACACAAATATGTTGTAATTATCATCATTCAAAAGTAATCCATAATCAAGTATAACACATAAGATAGGCTGTTCAAGATAGGAAATGGTTCATCAACTTGAACCATTTCCACAGCAGCGATTTGTATTTAAAGATGCAATAATAATTGTACATGCCTCTTTGTCAGTCTCAAAGCTGTCAAACATTTGGACAATGTTGGGATGTTGGAGTCCCCTCATGATATCGATCTCCCTCTTGAGACTACGCAGCTCCTTCTCAGACCGACCAACCTTCGGGATAAACTTCAAGGCCACCACCTACAGAGAATGAAGTCACACAAAACCTTAATATACAGTCCAAAAGTGGAGCCTATCTTACTGTTCACACTATGCAATAATCGAAAGAAAATAAACAAGTGCATATACGAAGATCACTGTATTTTACCTGTCCGGTGAACCGTTTCCTGCCCTTGTAAACACGACCGAAGGAGCCCTCTCCGACCAGCTCCAGGACGTGGTATGAGTTCATCGTGTTATCGAGCTACCCAAGCGGCTTGACCAGCTATCCAAGCGGCTTGACCAGCTATCCAAGCGGCTCGACAACTCTTCTACACGGCAACCTGTTGACATCAGTAAAACTGTGTTTGGTTAAAAGCCACCATGGTCTTCCGTAGTCGCGATTTGGCTCAATTAACAAGTGCCTGTAAAACGATTAGGCTTATTGTTTACATATAAACCATCACCACCATCACACACACACTGCTCTCTGTAACGACTGCTCGGCAATAGTCGTCCGTTAACGACCCTCGGTAAGCAGGGACACATGCCTTCTTAGGATAACGACACCGGGTCCCAAAAAGGGCATTGTAAGAATGACTACGATAGTTTTTTCACTACTTTATGACATTTTCTGAAGAGTTATTATTTAATGAATGGGTCAATGTTTTTTTGCAAACGTTTTATCCACATTTTTGTTGAGGCTTTGCTACGGGCAGGGCGTAATCTGGGTCCTGAGACTAGTAACCCGCATCGCGTCCATAGCAACGGGTTGCACAAACCGAACAACAAATGAGCGCCACGATACTTTCAGTAAAATAACTCCAATAAATATTGTATTGTGTGTGCCATCTCTGCGTTTGGTCCTAGAGTATTGTTAGCTACCCAAGTGCATTTGCATTTATACATTTCAATATACTGAACTAGCACTGGGCCACTTTATAGTGATATAGTTTATGCCGTTTGTTTTGTTTGCCCTTTTTGTTCTGTTTGTCTTTACTTTAGCTTTTACTTGTACTTGTAAGTGTATATATTTGCATTCGTTAGCACTTAGGATTTTTTTAGTATTTGTATCTTATCCTTTGTTTTACACTGCTGCTGGGCTGTTGTAACAAATTAATTTCGGAGAGAGGATTAATAAAGTTGTTATCTTATCATATCTTAGGCCTATTCTGTGTGACTCTATACATCAGACAAATATTGTTCCTTGGTTGGCCGCTAGATGTCGCCCTAGTTTAATAATCACAAAATGAGTCACTCAGCGAGGACCACGATCAAAGTAGTGGTCAAACAAAACTCTTTGAAACATGTTATCATCCAAGCTGCTTTACACATTAACTATTGCAGATATGAGTTTGTCTTATCACATAAACGACACAATAGGGCTCATTCATAATCAGTTTGACAAATAAATACTGTATCAAAAATAAATAATCAGCTGAAATAAATAGTAGGCCTAGATTTATATTCTCGATGGAACCTAATGTCTGCAAAACCATATAGCAAAACAGCAACACCCACGCCGGTATCACGACGTATGCATCGGGTGATGCAATAACCTGTGCACGTTCTGCTGCAGATCCTAGAAAGCAGAGGCGAGTGCGCGACTCAACACGCGTGCACGTCAGGCGCACGGTGGCAGCAGGGGGTCGAGTGAGTGTTTAAAGTGTGTGTGCGCGTGGCGAGCGCTAAAAGCGCGTCTAGTGACCGTTCCCAAAGACCTGCCCGCCCCCCTCCAATCCATAAGTCCACGCAGCACACACATGACGCGAAGGATGCACGAGCACTGCAACAGATCGCCTCAACTCACATGCAGGTGGAGGATGGGAACGGCTCGTGGCCAGGAGGAGTTTACACTGGGAGGACTTGAAGGAGCACCAAGGATTTAGAAAACGGTGCCTTGGAATAACTATCTCATCCCGGACTCGGACTCTCAGCCACGTTCACTGGAGATAAGGCAACACAGCAGCACTTCTTATTTCGGCGGTGGCGGTTCTTTGCCGAATGCACATATCGTCATGTTTCCCAGGACAGCGTTTCTCCTCTGCGTTTACTCTGTCGCCGCCTTCTTCAGAGATGTGCACGGTGCTGACCGTGAGGTGGTGTTCCCCGTGAGGCTCGGGGTGCAGCACGGCCCGAGGGGGGGATCCGAGGAGAGGTGTGTGGTGAAAATACGCGCCTTCCAGCAGGAGCTGGTGCTCGACCTGCAGCGAGACTCCAGTTTCCTCGCTCCCTCCGTGGTCTCTGCGCAGGACACGGTGCTGGTGAGCACTGACGTGACCCCAGAACTCAGCCGGTGTTTCTACTCGGGCTACGTCAACAAAGACCAGTATTCCTACGCCGCGCTGAGCCTGTGCAGAGGGGTGCACGGCGCGTTCGGGTACCAGGGATGGGAATACTTCATCAGTCCGCTCAGAAATGACAGCGCCAACGACTTGGAGAGCGCGCACAGCGTGCGTCGCCGAGCCGCCAGCAGCAACACCCTGCGAGGGGCCAACTCCACCGCGTCCAGGTGCGCGGTGGAAAACACCGAGATCAGTGCCGAGGGCGCGCGGTCTTTGGAGAAGTACAAGAACCTGAACGCCGAGCACAACGTGACCGAAGGCATGCTGAAGCGACTCGGGCGCGCCAAGCGATTCGCGTCCATCCCCCGCTACGTGGAGACGCTGGTGGTCGCGGACGAGTCGATGTTGGAGTTCCACGGGGACGACCTAAAGCACTACCTTTTGACCTTGATGTCGGTGGCGGCGAGGCTCTACAAGCACCCCAGCATTCACAACTCAATCAGCATCGTGGTGGTGAAGTTCGTCATGCTCAGCGACGCAGACAAGGGGCCCAAGGTGTCAGGGAACGCGGCCATGACCCTGAGGAACTTCTGCACTTGGCAGAAAAAGATGAACAAGAACAACGACAAGCACTCGGACTACTGGGATACAGCGATACTGTTCACCAGACAGGTAATGTTATTAACATGAACGCATTCTGACTACTGGGATACAGCGATATTGTTCACCAGACAGGTAATGTTATTAACATGAACGCATTCTGACTACTGGGATACAGCGATACTGCTCACCAGACAGGTAATGTTATTAACATGAACCCATTCTGACTACTGGGATACAGCGATACTGTTCACCAGACAGGTGATGTTATTAACATAGCACTCTGACTAGGATACAGCCATCCTGTTCACCAGACCAGGTCATGTTATGCTATCCGAGCTGGAGTTGCAATGTCAACGTGATGACGTAGCCCGTGCAAGTGCAAAAGGGGGTGATGTCATTTATTCTGCAACATTATTTTAGGCAATGTTGTCTTATGACGTTTGGATGACAACAATGATCCCATTTACCGTGTGCAACAACATTTGATCACCCGAAAATAGATTTGGCGTCAGATCTCTGTTTTTTTTTCCCAAACCCTCAGATAATCCGTGTACTGTAGTAACACATAACGTCACGCAACCCAAGGTCCCCCTGCAGAGGGTTTTGACTCGGACCCCAGTCGAATAGACCTACAGAGCTCGTCTCCCCGGGAGAGGAGGTTTTTATAGAGTTGGAAACCACCCTCGTGTTCGTGCCTGCGTCCACACGAGGCAGTGAAGTCAGTGCGTATACCTCCATTGTTTAATGTTTAAACTCTCTTGGGCCTTCCAAAGTCAAGCAGTCAAAACACTCGCAGCGTATCAAATCACCGGCCCGGCGTATTCTCAGGGCTTTCTTGGACACGATAAGAAGGGGCCGCTGCTGCTGCTGCGGCGGCGGCGGCGGCGGCTGGCCAGAGATAGCATGACGTGGCTGCTGTGAATCACTGCGGACCGGTACTCGATTTGGAGGAGGAGGAGAAGCCTGCCGGGCCAACCGCGGAGTGAAGCTGTGAACGTGTAGAGCTTTGGTGGTCCGGGGGGATGCATTAGAGGGGAACTTCTCCCGGGCCATTCGACTCCTTCCTCCTCCTCCACCTCCTCCTCCTCCTCCTCCTGCTGCTCCAGCTGTGGCCGCTCCCAGCACCACGCCTGCTCCTCGTTAAACAAGAGCCCAGAGGAAGAGGCAGGGAGAGTTTGTGTGTGTGTGTGTGTGTGTGTGTGTGTGTGTGTGTGTGTGTGTGTGTGTGTGTGTTGGAGGAGATGATGCGTGTGAAAGCTGCACGCATGTCAGAGCGTGTGTCCGATTGAGTGTGTGTGTGCATGTGAATGTACCTGTGTGTGTGTGTGTGTGTGTGTCCGTGTGTGTGTGTGCATGTGTATATGTGTGTGTTTGCTTGTGCATACATAGATGTGTGTGTGTGTGTGCGTGCACGTGCGCGTGTGTGTGTGTGTAAGTGTGTGTGCATCTGTGTGTGAGTGTGAGTGTGTGTGTGTGTGTGTGTTTGAGGTGAGGTGTGTGAAAGTCTGTTGCACGCATGTCAGAGAGACCTGCAAGTGCGTAGCTCACCTGAACAACTTCCGCCCCTGTTAACACACACACACATTACATTCTTCTTCCACCTGCACGGTACAAACGCTGCATGGTCGTACGAGGCTGTTGGCACGGCACGGGGCGGGGGGGTAGAGTAACAGCACAGTTTACTGAGAGCTTACATGGGACCATTCACTACACCGGAGTGGTCCTGCAGACAGTGAGTCACGGCGGTGGTTTTCTATATTAAAACAGGTAATGAAGACTAGAGTGACCACTGCCCAGATGAATGGTGAAGTGAGCAGAGGCTGGCAGCTATGACCACGCTTTGGTCCATTTTCGTGTTTTGTTTTTAAGGACAGCTGTGTGTGTGTTTTTTTTAAAATAGGCGGCTCTTTTTTTAGGATTGTATGGTCTGTATGTGTGTGTGTGTGTGTGTGTGGGGGGGGGGGGGGTGAACGTGTGTATACGTACGTGTGTGTGTGTGTGTGTGTATGTGTGTGTGTGTGTGCGTATGTGTGTGAGGGCATAGAGGCCTTACATAAAGTGGTGCATGGAATGTTGATGTTATAGTAATGTATAGCAACCCTAAGCAAATAAACAATACAAAATAACAACAGAGGGTGTTAAACAATTACACAGAAGTGACAAGAAACACAAACTTTTCAAGTAGACTTTGACTTGAAGGATTAGGAATACATTATAAACAATAACATGTGGAACAAAATGTTCCCAATAGGTGACTTTTGCCAAGCCTGTTCATTTTTGAGCAGGTGAGCTATTAACATACAAGTATGGGCCATACCTAAATGTTTCCAAACTTCATAAACCTTCATGCTGTATTGCTGTTTTACAGACACTTTCCAGTTGGTAACCACCCAGTCTATAAAGTTTAATATACTTATACTGTAAACGTATACTTTATAACATGGTGCTATAATTGCCCCTCTAAACAAAAATATTATGGTGGTTCAAATGGACAAATGGAAAGATATACATTCTTGGGGGTGGCTTGTATATTTTCGTTGTATATCTGTGTTTTAAATAAACCTCAGCGCTCCCAATAGGGGTAGAAGAATGAGAAGTAGGTCAGAGCACTGAGCAAACTCATTGACACGCCAGTTTCATTTAATCTGCTTGTTCTGCCTCTTTTTTTTTCAAAGTTAATAGATGGTCCAACACACAGATGTCATCGGGGTACATGAGCAACATCTGTGTTAGATTTGCACTGGCCGGCAACGCAGGTTTCTTTTCTAAATAATGTTCTTTTGGGCTTTTTTTTTCAAGCAAGGTCTTGAGGCCCTCCCTGTGCTTCATGGTGTGTTGAGATTGTGTGTGCCACAGCGAAAAAAAACCCCAACAAGAACAGGATAGCAGCAGCAGCAGCAGCAGCAGCAGCAGCAGCAGTTCTCCTGCGCAGGCCGTGGGGCTAGAAGACGTGTCTCCGACGCGGTGCCTATGGCTGAGCCGTCTGTTTGGGAGTCTGGGTGTAGAGCCAGGTCTGTTTAGGGAACGGGCAGAAGGGTGTAGCTGGGTCCCGGTCATTCCAGCAGCAGCCAGTGAGGCCTGTGATTAGGAGGTGCAGTGGACTGCTCCTCTCCAGATGGACGCACCAGCTATGATTGTGTTTTAAAAAGCGCTGCGGTCGGGGGAAACGGGCCATTTGGAAAACCGTGCGTCTTGGCATGGGGAGTATTATGATTGGGGACAGTAGTTGCATTACCTCATGAGAGAGAAGGTGTTTTCCAAATACTTTTTTTTTTCTAAATAAAACATCGTCAGGCTTAGCGGTTTTAAACAAACCCTCAGACGAGCGTGGGGACGTACGTGCGCGACCGACTCTGTGCGTCGCCTCTCTATTAAAAGCCAGGAGCGGAGAGAGAGAGAGAGAGAGAGCGAGACAGACCGAGAGAGAGAGAGAGAGAGAGAGAGCGAGAGCGGTGTGGGCAGGTTAACGGGGTCATCACCGTGCATCCCCTGTGTCTCTGACCCCGTAGGACCTGTGCGGAGCCTCCACCTGCGACACCCTGGGCATGGCCGACGTGGGCACCATGTGCGACCCCAAGAGGAGCTGCTCGGTGATCGAGGACGACGGGCTGCCCTCCGCCTTCACCACCGCTCACGAGCTCGGTAGGCCCGCGGCGAACCCACCCTAACCCATTTCCTGCGGGGGTATTTATAAACGCACACAGTGGCTGATTACGGTCAGTGGACCGTCCCGGGACAAGACACAAGGGTGTTCCCGTTGTCTGCGGGAGAAAAAAAAAAACAAGATTAGCGCTTCTTCTTCTTCTTCTTCTTCTTCTTCTCCTCCTCCTCCCTTCGCTTCTCTTTCCTCCCCTTTTCTTTTTCGAGCTTCGGAAAAGACGTCAGGGCGCCCCTCAGAACCGCGGTTGTTTTTTCTGCGGTTGACATTTTAAGTGATATTTTTTTTCGTCCACGCCGTACAGGTCACGTGCTCAACATGCTCCACGACAACGTGAAGGCGTGCGAGGAGGCCTTCGGACGGCTGCAGGACAACCACATGATGTCGCCCACGCTCATCCAGATCAACCGCACCAGCCCCTGGTCGCCCTGCAGCGCCGCCATCCTCACCGACTTCCTGGACAGCGGGCACGGTGAGCACCGCCGAGCCGCGCATTGATGATGCGCTCTTTGTTGTGCGTGCCTCATGTTTCCCCGGTCATACAGGTCTAGAGCAGTGCAACACAATGTCCCTCAGAAAGATCTCGCCGTATGGCAAATTCAAGCAAGATGCCGTTCAAAGCGCTAATTAGTGCCTCACACCGATCCCATCCGAACGCGCGCACACGCCGACGCCGACGGCAGTGTCAACCGCGCGAGGCGAAAGCCAAGCGTGTCACGAGCGTTTGAAAAAAAAATCAACAACCCGGGATCAGACTTGCAACGTTCTGGTTGCCAGAAAACCTGTTCTACCTCTAACCCTAACCCGGCCGACCAACATCACACATGGTGGTAAAACACGGTCCCTTTAATGACCTGTTTTCCATGCAGCCCCTTCTCACAGGCTAGGGGCCAAACATGAGGCATGGTGGTGTTGGGCGAGCGGTGATGAATCACACTGGGAGAGCACATGCTCCACACAGCACCACAGAGCTCTGTCTGTCCCGGGTGGTTGGGGTTCTGTGTCCCTGGGTTGAGATGGGACTTCCGCGTGCCTGTCCAGGACATGCACCCTCGTTGACCTGATATTCCCTGGGCTATTATTTGCGAGTCTTTATCTCATTCCTTCCCAGTTGACTGCCTTCCATTTTTAACCATAATCACTTTAATGAAATTAGATGGCTGACAAAGGAATGAGTATTTATTTTTCTCAATGCCATCTCCATAACCCCTGTTTGCAGTGTGCGTGGGTGTGTGTGTGTGTGTGTGTGTGTGTGTGTGTGTGTGTGTGTGTGTGTGTGTGTGTGTCTGTGTGTGTGTTTGTGTGTG
>JAOPJL010000146.1:4092980-4103475 GCA_027123545.1 Trisopterus esmarkii | reverse complement strand
CCCTCTCCTCCCCTCTCTCCTCCCCTCTCCTCCCCCCTCCCTCCAGGGAGCTGAAGGGGGTGCTGGTGACCCTGAGCTCGGCGGGCCACCTGCAGTGCTCCTACCTGGGCACCGACCCCTCCTTCTTCTCCACGCCCAAGGTGGACGCCAGGGAGGTGGACTACGAGCAGCTGGACGCCGAGATGAAGACCCTGCAGAGGGTCATCAGAGAGGCCACGCGCACCCAGGGTAAGACCCCCCCCCGGCTCAGGCTGGGACCTGGGGCTGGGATCAGGCTGGGACCTGGGAACTTAACCCTACTGGTCACCATATTCAGTTTTTTGAAGTGACTCCAAAAAATAGTTGTCTAAAGAGCGTAATGTACAGACATTTTTATTTATTTATCATCCCTAGCGTTGTTAGGGAGCGCATGGATTCTGGTATTTGGGACAGCTGACAAAAAAAACATTTGTTTCTTCAGTGTTTCCATGGTGACTGCATATTAGAGCTGCCGTGTGGCTGAAGAAAGGCATGATGAAGGGAGGGATCCTTCGGGGGTTGATTGGTTGGAGTTCCACCGTGGTGTGACCGCGGTCCCAATCAGGGGGGGGGGGTGGAAGGCTCGGGGGCGGGGATGCAGCGCACCATACGACGACGCACACTTACTTACGCCGGTCTCTCTCTTCCAGCGGGGGCCCCCATCCTGTTGGACGTGGGAGCCCCCAGGGGAGGTGTGGCGCTGACACGCTGAGTAATGGTGGTCTTTGTTTTTGTCATCCAGACATCCTGCCCAAGGCTGACACCGAGGAGGCTGTGACCGTCACCGCCACGGTCTCATCCAGCCTGGACACCCCCTCGGTATATACGCACACACGCAAGCGCACGCACGCGTGTGCGTGCATGCACTCGCACACACTCACATACGTAAACACAAACACATGGGCGCACGCACACACAAACACACACACACAAAGACATGCACCCAAACACACACACACACACACACACACACACACACACACACACACACACACACACACACACACACACACAAAACTTTGTCATAGTGGAATTATTCATTGATAAGGGAATACGAGGATAAGCATACCAACGGGAGAAGTCATTAAATAAACAGTACAGTGATTGTGTGTTTTTTGGGTGTGATCCATGTCGGTTTCCGTGTTTGCAACAAAAAGGTTTGAAAATAATGATCTTTTTATCCAATAACATACAAACATGTATCGTTGGATACCAGTGCATACGTAACATAAACACGGACTAGAAGAAAATGAATTGATACGTTAAGATACGTGACCCCAGGAGAGGTCACGGTTAGAGCATTCTAACTCCATCCTCTCACAGGGGCAGTCTTTGTGATGACATTTACTCAAGATGATTGACCCCGAGTCGCCTCTCTCCGGGCGGTCAGCTCAGGGCGGTCCGCCGCGGTGTGCGTCCTGCACATCCGGCGCTGCGCCGCCGCGTGTGTTTGAATAGAAAAGGTTCACATGGGGTCTAGTTGAGGAACGCCGCCGCCGCCTCCTTGAGCACGTCCTCCTTCTCCTGGAAGTAGGTCCGGTACCAGTCGATGTGCTCCGTCTTCTGCCGCACGCTCAGGTGGTGGTTCCTGGAGAGGCCGGCCACCACCAGCTCCATGAAGTGGCGCACGGGGCCCTGGCGCGGGAAGCCCTCCTCCAGGTGGCGGTCCAGGAAGATGTGCTCGTGGAAGCCCACCGCCGCCTCCTCCTCCATGCCTGGAGACGGGGACGGGTTGGCAGTTATTAAACAAATCAATCAAATCAATACCCCCTTTTTCTTTCCAAGTAGGTTCCTGTGGGCACTGGGCGGTCAAGTAGAGTCCATTTACAGTGGATAGCAATTAATCTAAGTAACAGTCGCAAAGGGCTTTACAGGCCACTTGTGATGACACCCCTATCCCTAGCGCTCACCTAAACTCCCTCAGTGAGGTCTTTCATGTGTAGAGCTGAAGATATTTCCTTCTTGGTTCAAATCCATGTTAAATGTTACATCAATTTGATGAAGGTAAATTGACTTGACATTTTAGGGAGGGTCTGCCAAATGTAATGGGAGGGTCAGGAGAGTCTCAACTCAAGTGTTCAGCCTGCCAGCCTGAAAAATTCTAGGTTCGATACACCATATCCGCAGACCGCCTTCAGAAATCCACAAACAAGATTCTGCGCCCCCTACCTTGATATGTGATTCCTTACAGTCTCTTTAGAAATAAGCATCTGCTAAATTAATAAATGTAAGTGTATGCTGCAGCATACAGCTATTAGCTCTCACCAGTTTCGTTGTTGATCGGGTACTGCCAAAGTTTTCCCTCTCTGGTCCACTGGATCATCTCCTCAAAGCCGTTCCTCGGCATATGATTAGCTGTCCGGACCAACTGATTGGCAAACTCTGTGTCCCACAAATTTGGCCCTGCTGGAAACATGACATCAAATGTTTGATAAAGTCAGAAGAACGTTGGAAGGCTGTAATACAAAACACACTTCTGAAATGTAGTTAGCAATCTGGTAGCTAATGAAAATGTAACTTCTTTCAAGCTGCATATTATATTCATCACCATTTTTTTTAAGTCATATAAATCGACAGAGAGCTGAATGTAGGTTCAACCAGACATAGGTACCACCCATGTTGCATACCTATGGCTGCGGCTGTACTTTCTTCAGCCGTAGCAGGGCTGAAGATGCCCAGTCTCTTCCTTTCAAATATGCTCTTCCTAAGAAAATAGAGGACACAGGTTTATGAGGACTCTGAAGAAAAAAAAAAAAAAAAACATTCACAAAAACACAATTCAATGATAAAAATAAAGTAATCACTTGTAGCCCCGGCCGTCCTCGTCAAAGTGGATCAAGTTGGAAGAGCGTGCGTGCTGTCGGGCGGACGGCTTTCCCACCTTCATGTCCGCAATGATGTTCCTGAGAGGAACATAGTCGAAACGTTAATGATGAAATGTGAATCTCTTTCAACATGGAATACATGAATAAAATATCGAATAAACCTGCATTAAAAATACATATATGACATTTGAGTTGACTATATGACACAATTATATTACTTTTTGTAGTTACAATTTTTGTTATATTTTTGTTATTATCAGAAGTTCAATTTAACATCTTATATCTATATTGGCTGCAGGAGTGTGTGCGTTTTAATGTGGGCACATGGTTGTAGAGAATGGTTTCTCAAGTCCAACATACCCTATATTGTTGGCCTCTCCTCTCTTGTGGTCCTGGGGCACAGCCTCGTGCTGCCGCAGCTGCTGCAGGAGCTCAGACTCGGCCCGGCTGGGGTCGGGCAGAGAGGCCGCCGCCGCCGAGGCCGCCGCCGCCAGCTCAGGACTCACGCTCCCGCTGGCCTCAGAGGGCTGTGCATCACTGCGGATGAGAAACGTGTCTGATAAATAACCGAATCAAAGTAGGGCTATTCTTTGAGGGAGGGCATCGTCTGTGGTTAGGGATAGGAATGGTTCGGCTCCCAGCCATAAGGTCCTGGGTTTGATATTCGAGGGGTCGAAGGTCCGCTGATTACATCTCTGAGAAAGATGCAGAACAACTATACCTGCTCATTAATGTCAGTCGTCTTAAATAAAGCACTGCAAATAGCTTTGGTTAGAGGTATGCTAAAGAACTCAACAGTAAGGGTACAACTACCATGGTATAGACTGTATTTGTATTTGCATTGTGTTTTAGAAGGAGCGTGACCCCCCCCCCCTTCTCTTGTCTCACCTCTGGATGGACGCCTCCACCGTAGCCTTCTGGAACATGCTGTGGGTGCTCTCCATAGCGGCTGGCTTGGGCTTCACCGTGGGCTCGTGGCGTGCCAGGATCTTGGTGCCTTTAGAGCGTTTCTTACTGGTGACATCGACTTTCATGGCGACCAGAAGGTCTAGCAGACTCTCCTTTCCGGTCTTCACCCTCGGCTGCTTCTCCTCTGTTTTCGGCTGGTTTCCTTCTTCGGTCTTCAATGGTGTCTTCGACAGTGTCCCGCCCTGCTCCGGCAGATTGGTTCCTTCACACTCGGCTGCCATCTCCACCTTCGCCTGGTCGGTCGGTGTTTCCAACGAGTCACCGTCTTTGTGGGCATCTTCCTTGACCTTAAGCTGTGGGGGTGGTGGAGCATTGTCCGGCAGAATGGTTCCTTCGCACTCGGCTGCCATCTCCACCTTCCCCTGGTCGGCCGGTGTTGCCAACGAGTCACTGTCTTTGTGGGCATCTTCCTTGACATTCAGCTGTGGCGGTGGTGGAGCATTGTCAGGCAGAATGGTTCCTTCGCACTCGGCTGCCATCTCCACCTTCCCCTGGTCGGTCGGTGTTGCCAACGAGTCACTGTCTTTGTGGGCATCTTCCTTGTCCTTCAGCTGTGGAGGTGGTGGAGCATTGTCCGGCAGAATGGTTCCTTCACACTCAACTGCCATCTCCACCTTCGCCTGGTCAGTCGGTGTTGCCAACGAGTCACTGTCTTTGTGGGCATCTTCCTTGACCTTCAGCTGTGGAGGGGCTGGATCATTGTCCTTGTTTTCACCGTAGCTGGTTGAACTTGTGTTGAGAGGGCGGATTCCCACGCTGCGTCGCAGCCTGGTCATAAGCAAACACATAGATGGCAGATGGTTTTACTAGGATACATACTACATACTAATATGAGGAAAGAATAACATTGGGACAGCAGCAGCTAAAATGCTACTAATGTCTAACAGCGCTTTTGTTTTCTGTTAATCTGTTAATATATAAAATATTCCCAATCTGAAATACTTTCCCAATGCATTGTCATCTTCACCACTGACATGTGAACCAACTTCAAAGACTGCAAATATGATCAGGCAATAAAAGACCAATGATTGCAGATTTGCTAAATAATAGCGATCTACACTAAATTCATTATGGAACAACATCCGGAGTGAAATGCTGCCTGCTATTCTTGTTTCTATTTGCAAAGCTCAAGGTCAGAGGTATTAACCGGTCAGTTTGAAAGGAGAGACAAGTGCATCATCAACTCAAGCACTAAAGCCACCCTGTCTAATGTGCCAAATAAATGAATGTAACGCTGCGTAACAGAGAAAGGCTGACATCCAGTAGAGAAATAAGTACTATTTAATTCAGGATGAATAAAGTAGAACTGATTAACGATATGATACATGATACATTCAGTGCAAGTTAACAATTGATCAAAATATCCCACCTGAACACTGGTAGTGCAGCATTGTCGCATTTGGGTGGAAAAGCACCCGATTGATGAAGACTAAACGCACACTGACGAGCCGTACGGAGTAAACCCCGATACATATTTGCTTTTCCCAAAGCCCAAAATTTGTATGCTTTATAACCCCAACAACCCCGGCGGTCTTATAATGTCCTTGCAATGCACGTTCCTGACGTTTCCTTCGGGTGCTGCAGGAAAATGTCACCCGCACCGAACTACTCGGTTATGACTCTAGTTCCGCTGTAGAAGCACAAGGAAGTTTCCATCAACTATTAAGTAAAAACATTAATTATTTAAATATAAAAGGTTTTACAGCCAGAAAAATATATATAAAAATAAAAACGGCCAAATATCATAAAACAAAGACAGTATTTAATTCAGTATTTGGTGAACTGCTGCTGATGAGTGGTTGATCGTCCAATAGGGGGCGTTCGTTGTCTCATGAAGCGAGTTATCGCGATAACATGACACAGCTCAACGCGAATCAAAATGGCGTTATTTCCGAAAAAGAGGTCGGAGCAGTTTCCAGTTAAATAGTTAAATGAAAATATGGATATAAATCCTGCGAAATTATTCTGGCCAGATATATTTTTGAAAATATTAGCACAATTTGTTTTATTTGCATACGTTTTCGTGCAGCTTTGATTGGGATACAATATTACAACAACACGGGTAAGAGCGCTAACGCTGGCTAAATAACTAGCATTCAAGCTAAACATCTCGAAACTTCATAATCACAAAATTGTTGCATGCATTGTATAACCACCTGAACAATACTTTCGTATGTTTATATATATTTTGGTTGAGAAATTGTGCACAAATAGTGGGTTGTGTTGGGTTGTGGGTGGGATACACGTCTTCCAGTGAGAAACCCCGCGGTCCATGTACACGAATGGTTTGGTTCCGCAGTCAGTAAGCGCTGAAACAGGCTCAAAAATAGAAGATTCCCGCCTCACTATATGGTCAAATAAAACATGAACAGCATAAAACCTGCATGATGTCTTCATTTGACTGTTAGGTTGCACTGATTATATCAAATTGTGTACATAATTTGGCATGTTCCTTAACGCAAAAGTTCTATATTTACAATTATTCCGTTCATGGTTAACAACCCAAGTAGAAGTTCATTTAAAAAAACACAGTATTCCGATACTTCTTGGGGGAAGTAGCTAGGACAGCACGCATGTACTCAAAACAAGCAGTGTTTCAGTGTACTGGTCTGCTTTGAGAATGCGTTGTCATTTAAATTGTAAATGTTTCTGACACACCCACTTAACATTACGAGGTGCTATACTCTGTGGTCCGTAGCAGCCATGGCGGAGGAGCGTCGGCCAAAGCAGTGCACTGTGGTCGTGCCCACGGAATCAATGAAGGCCATGGCAGAGTCTATAGGTGTAGGCCAGCTGCAAGAGGAGAGTTGCGTTGCCCTCAGTGACGAGGTCAGCTACAGAATAAAAGAAATTGCCCAGGTAAGTGGCAGTGGCAGCTGTGTCTAATAAAACTGCTACGTGATGTTGCATTGTAACGTAAACCCAAATCCCTTTTCTGTATATTACTCACAGGATGCTCTTAAGTTCATGCACCACGGAAAGCGGCGCAAATTAACAACCAGCGACATCGATAACGCGCTCAAGCTAAAAAATGTAGAGGTGAGAAAGGCCCAACACCTGTCCACATCACGCACTAGGAAACAAAGAAGTGATGTCAAACTGGTGGTAGTATTCCTTCTGTCCGGGTTGTCATCCTCTCACTAACCCTGAGATGTCCCCCTGCTCCCCCCGCCTGCAGCCCCTGTACGGTTTCCAGTCGCAGGACTTCATCCCCTTCCGCTTCGCCAGCGGCGGAGGCAGGGAGCTTCACTTCTACGAAGAGAAAGAAGTGGACCTGAGTGACATCATCAACACGCCCCTGCCCCGTGTGCCCCTAGACGTTTCTCTCAAAGGTAACCCAAGTGTGCTCAGCATGCCTTCTCCGTCCCTTCAATTCTGCCCAACGAGAGGTTCTAGCCTGAATTTGTAAGCCGGGTGAGTTGACCCTGCCGTCCTGTGTTCATCCCCACAGCCCATTGGTTAAGCATTGACGGTGTGCAGCCTGCGATACCTGAAAATCCCCCGCCAGGTGAGATTTTGAGCTCTTTTTGAGGTTGCCTTCTTGCAAAGAAAATAATATAAATTGAATTGCCAGTAAAAACATGCTTTCTGTATTCCAGCTCCTAAAGAGCAACAAAAGGCTGAATCCACAGAGCCTCTGAAAGTGGTCAAGCCAGGCCAAGAGGAGGAGGGCTCCATACAGAACAAGACCCAAGGCGCAACTTCTGCAGAGAGCAAAGGTCAGCAGCTAGCATTCCTTCCTTCGAGTGTTGTTTACATTTTGCAAGTGTGTCTCGTTGTGCTCATCTCAGGCACTGTCCGCTTGTCTCGGAGGATGTTCCAAATGAATGATGATCATTTTGTCGCCCCCTCCAGGGAAGGATAAGGGTCTGATGAGGCTGAAGCCACGCAGCACCCATGAGCTCTCTGTGGAGCAGCAGCTGTACTACAAGGAGATCACAGAGGCCTGCGTGGGCTCCTGCGAAGCCAAGAGAGCCGTAAGTGTTGTCTGTATGCTGCTGGTTACGTTTCAAACAGGCACCCATATCGGTTGACCTCATCACCTTTCACACTGGCCTAGATGGATGGAAGTTAATACTCAACTTGTAGACAATTAATGAATAAATCTTCTTTTGAATCCTGAAACTGTAAATAAAGTCAGTCTATATAACAAGTGGTAGAATTGGTTTGAATCCGTCAAGTGACGGCTTCTACCATGACCCTGATGAATACATTTAAAATGTATTTTTCTTTTTTTATAGACCTCAAGGAAAGGAACAATGCATACTTTTAAGTGAAGGATAGCAGTTATTCCAGTCATCAATATTGACTTCTCATATCATATGTATTGTTTGTTTGCGTGTTCCACCTCCAGGAGGCACTGCAGAGTATCGCCACGGACCCTGGGCTGTACCAGATGCTTCCCAGGTTCAGCACGTTCATCTCTGAGGGGGTGAGCCATCTGTTCTACTCAACCCCCAATGTATGTCTGCTGTACCCAATGACCTCCAGTACTAATTGAATAGCGCTTTTCCCCGTCAGGTGCGTGTGAATGTGGTGCAGAACAACCTGGCTCTGCTCATCTACCTGATGCGGATGGTGAAGGCTCTTATGGACAACCCCACCCTTTACCTGGAGAAATACGTGAGTGATGGTTCAGATCAACGCACAGGTCGAACATCTCCTTTGCTGTCCCAGCGTTATAACATTAGGGCTAGGGTGTTTGGACTCCCAGATTAGCCAAACGATAAATAAATCCCAGTGTTGTTTACAGAGTTTGCTCCTCAAACTACTGCCAATGAAATGTTCACATCTTTTCAATGTAAAGTTTAAATGATGAATGATTCAATTGATATGAGGATCATTTAATTATTGAAATGATTAAAATAGGAAATTCTTCTTTTGCCCCCTTGCTCAGCTGCACGAGCTCATCCCGGCCGTGGTGACCTGTATCGTGAGCAAGCAGCTGTGCTTGCGGCCAGATGTGGACAACCACTGGGCCCTGCGGGACTTTGCTGCCCGCCTCATGGCCCAGAGCTGCAAGACCTTCAGCACAACCACCAACAACATCCAGTCCCGTATCACCAAGACATTCACTAAGGTACGTCGCCTAGAGTCTGTCATGTTGCCCTGTAGTCAGGTTCATGTAGGTATCGTTCTAAGCATAATGCCCATCAAACCAACCTTGTTTATTTCCTTAATTTACCAGTTAAGAGTAAGAGTAAGGGTTAGGGATTAAAAATGTAATGACAAGAAAGCCAATAGCCTTGGCTGATTTGTCACACTTTTCCAAACCACTCTCCTCATCCTTGAGCCTAACCTTAAGAAAACAACCGTAACCTTCTCACTGCTACTGCTGTCTTTCCAATGGCGGCCTCAGCTCATTGACCCTCTCTGTCTGTTGCAGAGCTGGCTGGACGAGAAGACCCAGTGGACCACGCGCTACGGCTGCATCGCAGGGCTGTCCGAACTCGGCGCTGACGTGAGTGGGCTCCGTCCTCACTGACCTGACCTGACCTTCCTCACGGCACCCTTGTCACCACAGCACACTTAACGCCCGTTTCCATTGTGTCGTGCAGGTGATAAAGACTCTGATTCTCCCTCGGCTGACCATCGAGGGGGCTCGCATCAGAGCCGTGATGGACGGGCCCGTGGTCTCCAACATCGATAAGATCGGTGCGGACCACGTCCAGAGCCTCTTGTTGGTAAGAGCTCCAGGAAATTCTTCATGATTGTGTCTGTGAGGTACAGGGCCTGTGAAACGTGGCTTTTGTGAGGCTCAGAACGAAGCAGCATGGAATCTAAAGTTGAATAATTTGTGCACGCCTAACTTTCCTAAAAACTATTATTTTTTGTCATTAGTATTAGTCAAATGCTTGATAAGTCAAGTATCTTAGGTAAAGAAGTAGTAGTATCTGCTTTTGATGGATAGTTGTATTGCATTAAAAAAACCTAATATATAAATAGTTGTGATAATTTATATGTGAAATAGTCACCCTGTTACCCAGTTTTTTTGTTATTGTTTAATAATTAATTAATTTCTCCTCCCCATCTAAGAAACACTGTGCCAGTGTGATCGCCAAGACGCGGAACCCTCCGGACAACGTGGAGCAGTACCGTCTGGACTACGGCTACCTCGGGCCCATGCTCTGCTCCCACGTGGTCAAGGCCCGCACGCAGGCCGCGCTGCAGGCCCAGCAAGTCAACAGAACTACCTTAACAATCACACAGGTACTGGTACTCACACAGGCACACTACTGGGGGATATTTGAACCGCATTGTAATTGTTCAGTAGGGCACGTCGGATTACTGTGGTTACTGCAGTCTTGACAACACTGCTCGTATTCAACACTGGCTCCACCGACCTTCTGTTTTTGCTCCATCCAGAAATGTATTTCATTGCTTGTGCGTTTGGTTTAAAAAAAAAAAAGACCCAAACCCAAGCACCACTTATAGATTTGTTTGCATGGGTGGACTCCTTCTCTAGGTTAAACTCATGCTAGTGCATGCATACCCTCTGATGGAGCGATATGGTGACCCTGTCCCCTGCTGGTTAAGTGTTGCTGAAACACGCCTGGCCTTCCACTTATTGAGACCGAATGAAACTGTGTTCAAGGGAGCAGGCCGCCCTCCAGCAGAAGAAGGGGGGGGGGGGGGGGGGGAGTAGCCACGGTGATTTGGGGCATCTGTCCAACAACTCCACC
>JAOPJL010000146.1:4069960-4081772 GCA_027123545.1 Trisopterus esmarkii | reverse complement strand
GAAATATACTACGTGTAAAAAAAACTAGAAATTGAATGTTCATTTTTGCCTCGAAAGTTGCACTGGGTGCCTTTAAGGCAAAGAGATAGGACTTCCAGTTCCCAGTGGTTGATTTAAGCATTTTTGATTCATTCACTTTGCATAATAAATAAATATTGTGCGTGTGTGTGTGTGCGTCTTACCACTGTGACATCCTGTTTCTAGGTGGGGAAAGAGAAGCAGTGTACTAGGCTTCAGCTGTCGGTACTGGACTGGAACACCCGGTCGCTGGATTTCTACATCAAGAAGGGCGCTCGGGACCTGACCGCTAGCGAAGGCTGGCACGCCTTAAGGTTTGACGGGGAAGCTCTGGATAAACTGGCCGCAGAAGCAGTCAAAAACTAGAAATCAGTTCTAGACTCTGACACAAGTTAAGATGGCGCCACTACGATCGCTCACGGTTTCTCCAGCTCTGAATAGACTGTGTTTCCACCTTGGTTTTCACACTTTATTCCTTCAGGCCTGTAAATGTCTTCCATACCATGCCATGTGAGTTCAACATTGCAGTACATGCCTTTTTTGTGACTTTACTGTAGTAAAGGAAGCGACAAACTCCATGCTTCAGGTCCCTTCTACCAACTAGTGGTGGCCCGATTACAGGCTTTTAAGCTTTGGATATTCGTCAGGGTTCCAAACAATTATCCATATATATATACAGTGAAGAAAAAAGAGAAAGTCCATTCATAGTGCAAATATTTGACTGCCTGTAAACGCCATTGCTTCAGAATGAAGTTTTTTTTATCAACTGATTGTAGTATGGGTGGGATGGTGGTGTAATACTACAGTTATTGTATTGCTAATTCATTGGTGGTACGAGAGGTGAGGTATTTGATGTGTGCTGTTCTTGTTGTGTGCTCCAGCTGCTCTGCTCTTTATGTATAAGCAAACGTATTGCCACCAGTGATTCACCAAGTATTTCATGACAACGTTTAGAACAGACACGGAGGGAATACAAGTTAAACAAGTGTGGTTGTATATTCCTCTCCTTCAAGTTGTGTGTTCTCTTTATGAGGAAAATGCAGCATCTGGGGCGCAACTGTATTTTTTACAGTATTGAGATTCATACTTTTGATATTACTTTTTATACTTTTGATATACTTTTTATATACCATTCCATATGAGCCATTCCATGATCCTTTGGCCCTTTCTTTGACATGTCCTAACAAAGTAAACGGGGGGTGTTGCCCTGCTCCAGTGTCGGCCACTAGGTGTCGAAACAAGGTTGTCAAGGTTCTTTCATACTAGCGTTTTCACACTGAGGTGATGTTCCTGCCCTTTCAGTTAATGCTGTCTCATGTGCATGCCCAGGTTCTGATCTCAGCAGATGTCTGGACTCGCTGAATCAAGTTAAATAAAAATTTACATGCATAAGAAATGAATGTTTCCCACTGAGCATTACCAAGAATCACACAGTCTGAAGAGGGAATATTCTCAATCACTCACTCACTCACTGAGTGTGAAAGTGTGAGAGTTAGTGATATTCAAGTTAGTTAGTTAAGTAATTCAAATATAATGGCTTTACCATAACAACCGGTTGTACGCAATGCTCCATCTTCTTTCAAATAGAAAGTGTGGATACATTTCGGTTTTCATCAAAAAGCGAATAAGAAAGACCTTGTCATGCAGTTTGTCACCTGCAAAAAATGCCACATGAAAATGAAGTACAGTGGGAATAACATGAGAGCCAATCTCATAAGGTACCATTTTGAGCTGCCCCTGAGGAGGTGAAACCAAATTGCAATACTTGCTGTATCGCAATATTTTAAGAATCGCAATACTATTGAATCGGTGGCCCAAATATCGCAATACTATCGAATCGTGTGAGTGTCAAAGGCGTTCTTGAGAGTTAATGACATACATGAGTTACTTTTAAATGGCATTTGCTGGTTTACTACTCAAGACGCCATGTTAGTAAATCAATGGCTAATAGCGGTGGAACATGCCAACAAGGTAATCTGCTTCATTAATCATTGGACAAGGGTTGTAATCCTGCTGGTTTCGAGGGTCAGGGAGTTTGGAGCAATTGCATGCCATATCTAGAAAAACAATAAAGATCTGTGAGTCATCGGTGCCTGGCATAATCAGTACTGTAATCAACTAATTTAAATGTCTGGCTATCTCATTTCTGATTTAATGTCTGCATACTTCTAACACTTCTAACTCACATTACTCATCCCAAGACTGGTTATCGATGCCTTGTTTACAAAACAAAGGATTATGCATTAATTTAATGGTTTGTGGTTACACAAATGTGTGTAAAATGTGAAAGGATTCACGTAGATTAAGCCTTACTATTGTATGGGTAAAAAAAAGTGTTCTGTTTCTTAATAAATTCAAACAAACCAGATATATCCATTTTTATTTGCATTTGATTTCTTCTGGCCCTAAAAATAACTTCTACAACTGATAAAGTAAAAAATACACAGTAAATTGTACACATTTTGGCTTCAGTACAGAAAACACATCTCTCCTTAAACACTTCAATGAACAGTCAATGTTTTGTCCTAAACAGCCATTACCACCAATTACAAACAAAACGGGTTTAGCCCCTCCTCGTCTCGTGACCACTCAGACGTAAGCGTTGCGTCCATAGTTACTCGGGGGGGCGTGCTGGGGGGGCCCGATAGCAGAGCGGGGGTTCCCCCTGGAAGACGGCTGGTAGACGTACGCTCTGATGCAAAACAAACGCACCTGTCAGGTAGGGCCGTGCACAACTGTGACATCAAACTTACAAGCATCAGTGTATCGGACTCCACTGGAGGGGGAGCGAGACAGAAAGAGAGAGAGGGAGAGAGAGACAGACAAAGAGAGGGAGAGTTTATGGAGCATACAGCAGAGTGAGGAAGAGTGAGGACGTTGGTAAGGAAAATAGAGGGATGAAGAATGGAGAGCTAGAAAAAAAACTAGGAGGAGGAAGGTGGAGATGACAGCAGATAGAAAGGTAAAGGGGGAGACAAGAGGGTGAGGGGTGTGTGTGTGCATGTGAGTGTGTGATTGTGGTTGATTGTGTGTGTGTGTGTGCATCTGTGGGTGTGTGTGAGAGAGAGAGAGAGAGTCATCGTGTGATAACTACCTTTTTTCATCAGGTGTGTCGAGTTTGCAAGAGCACATTAAACATCCCCCTCCACAGAGAGCAAGTATGCCGGAGGACCAGCCGATATAGAGGCCTTCTCCAATCTCATACCTGGGGACGGACAGCGTTGATTCATGTTTAGGCTTTGATATTTATAATCATACAGGTTGAAACACTCTTAAAGTTAAATCACACTTTGTGCAATATTACTATTTCTTTATTGGATTGTATAAGTGTGCTGTTACTTTGTGAACTTACTTGGTTCCTGGGTAGAACTCGTCAAAGAACTGCTGTGTTATGTTGGCTGCATACCAAGATATTGCGATCATGGTACACAGTCCTGTAGGGAACAGTGAGGCAGAATCTGTATTTAAGGAGTGCGGAAGTTGCAGGTACTCTTCTTCGCCTTCATCTAATGCTAGCAGTTCATCCTCTTGACTTCTGAATAACAACAACAGAGTAGGCCTACTGTGTCCAGACTCATTTAGTAGGGGTGGCACTTTGTTTATCTGTCAGTGTTTTGCAAGGCTGATGGATGCTCTAGAGTCTGGTTCTCAAACTTTGTATACAACATACCACCTCAGAAAATATTTGTCTCGCCAAGTACCAACAATATGACCAATGTTATAAAATATAACAAAATACAGAAGCGTAGGCTATGCACACTCCACGCAGGAGGCACATTATTCTTTTAACTTATTTTAAACCCCATTTTAATGATCTCATGGTTAATGTTTTTCCATTTGTATTAGTATATTGATTATGTTTTTAAATAATTATATATAATTTTTTTGGAGATAACTAAATTGCGCACGCCACAGTTTGAGAACCGATGACAGACTACTCATCCAGCATGGGAATGCTTGGGGGAGTGAGGTGAAGTGTAGTCGCAAAAATCACTATACCTTGAAGGATGAAGAAGACGCCGCCGAAGGCAGCGATGCGTCCTTTGAGGACGAAGTTGTCCCCTCCTATTTTGGTGCACTGTATTCCTGCCAGCGAGGCCACCAGGCCGAACGTCCCGAAGACGATGGCCGCGATCATCAGCGCCCGGGACGCCTGTATGTAGCCTGTTAGAAGACACAAACATGACCACTTGGCGTTTGTTCAGGATAAAAACGGGTTGCGCCACTCTAACAAGTCTTACAGCCGCGCTTAGTAGAAGTTATTTGTTGACACCTAACCCCAGGCAGGTGTGAATGGTATTATGCTGGCAGTTGGTGACAAGAAAAAAATCAATGAATTATTTTTTAATGTATATATAAAAAAAACAAAAAAAACTTTATAATTGTGGGGGGTGTCTCGGATTTGCGGCCCTCAGGTTTAGAGCCTAGCAGCGACAGGCTGTTATGACACAGGATAATAAAGTTGACCAGTTTAACTCATTATTGTACAACCAAAGTCTATTCAAGAGTGCATGAGTACAACCAAAGGTAGTTCATTGTGACTGGGCCATTGCAAATCGGTTTCCTCTCCAGTCAGTTTAGCACTTCCTGGTTTACATTGTAGCTTGTTGTTGAGTGACGGCTATGCCATTTTTTTTTTAATAAAAACTTTACCTAAATAATAGCTCTTAAATCATACCTACATGTCCGTTAATACTGAAATATCTAATAATAGTAAAATATGTTTTATACTTTTTTGGCATTAATAGACAATATGTTGATTATATCTTAAAATCTTATTGATCTTAAAATTAGCTTTCAGGATTTTGACTAGATAAAAATAGATTGACATGATACAATTAAAGTTCTATTTGCATATAAAGGAAGGCCTATATATATTGCAAATACATTGCAATGTTTAAATCAGAACAATCTTAGCTTCTCTGCCACAACCTAATCACATCTTGAAACCATTTTTACTATAGGCCTACATGAAGATCGATTTGGCATTCACTATTAACTAACCAAATTGCATGGGGGAGGGTGGAGTGGTCAATTATTTGTTAAACCCTTTTTCAAAATCACATGTGATCATAAAATTAGTGTGCCCATATAAGGTCATACATGTAATACAATATGGGCTCATGAAAAGACCAAGCGCTGGTTTTGAAGATGTAGGTAAACACCAGGTTTACAGTTTCCCCACTAACATGGTCACACCCCGTTCATAAAGTTTGTAAATATCACGCATCTCCTATTATCAGTCTTTTATTGTTTGATTGGTTTTAGCTCTACTATCCTCCTATCTCTCTATCTTATCATCGGATCCACCAGAGATTATCTGAGGTTGGTGAGGGCGTCTTCCACTGTACAGTTAGTGAGATGGTCCCCTAAACTGGCTCTTTGCAATATCTCGTTAACCTCATCGTAAGGTGACAGTAACCCCCCCCCACACACACAACACACACACACACACACATGTAAAACCTGCAGTTGTTCATGGTGAGTGTTCTTAGAATAAATGTCATAAATGTATGATAAGACCTTTGAGACTGTACTGTGGCTAAGGGCTATACAAATAAAATGTAATTAAATTTAATTGAAGTCCATGTGATAACACACTATTTTAGACAGCGTAGGCTAGATTTATTTAAATATGTATTTTTCTAGGATCACGATGATCAACCAGATATCTCCTCAACACTTTTCCGTACCCAAAAGTTAAAAGATCAAAATCTAACTGAAATGAATCTGCACGCAAAGTACATAGAATATCTATATATATATATAGAGTGTATATATATATATAGAGAGAGAGTATATATATATATATATATATATATAATTGAATGTACATTTAATTGAATGGGAAATTCCTTAGATTAGACTAGACTCGATTTCCACCTGACGAGCTGAGGTTATCTATATGCGTTTCTAACACAATGCCATTTGATGCGCCGAAGGTCACGTACCGTTAAGGGCAAGCAACGAAGGAAAGTCGCGACAATTGTGGACCCCTGTGGAGTCGGTGGCGCAGGACATCCAGAGGTTCTCGTAGATGGTGGACGTGGTGATGACGTTTCCGTCCACAGAGGAGACTTTCCAGTTTCGGTTAGGGAGCGCAACGCCGAGCATCAACCAGCCAAGGAAGCCCAAGAACAGCGCAAAACCTTCCACTATCGCATTCATATCTCCTGCTATTTTGTTACTTCAAAACCTGTGTGGTGCTGTCCGTCGTGGTGGTTCACCGTGAACCTCTAAAAAAAAAAAAAAAAAAGTGTTACTTCCCCAAGACCTTTGTGTACACAAGTGTGGGAATTTTTTTTGTCGTGGGCTGTCTTGTCACCCTCAGTGAAACCACCACTGCGCAACACGAAATGCCGGGGTAATAAAAGCATTATTAATGATTAATCTCCCAAGGGCTCTCATTACTTTTTGTACCCTCTTTTGTTGACAGGGTTTCTGGAGGTTTACAAAGAGTACCAGGTGTTTATCCAAGGAACGACCAAGAGGCTCATCGCTCAGATCTGCCACAGGTCTCAATTAGCCCCGGCTATGTGTTACCCCATGACAGTCTCCTCTTTGAAGTTTGGAGTGCGTCAATAAAGGCAACAACGTTTGGATGGTGTTAGATTCAGGGCATTAAGCAGACGTTTTAAATCCAAAGCGACTTACAATAAGTACATTTGTCAGAAGAAAGAGAAACAAAAATATACCGCCTTTAGTACAGTAAGGATGTTCATAGAATAAGTGCCCATTCCCTGTGTAATACAAAGATACTCAGCCTAAGATGCTACACAATGCTCAATTCTATTTTTAAGTGCCAGGACGTACAGCCTACAATTAGTGTGTAAGAAGGGAGTTTTTAGGAGAGTAAGCGAGGAGGGGCGAACAAGTGAACAAGTGCCATGCCAAAACAGAGAAGAGTTGGGACTTTGTTGGGACTGTTCCCATGGGTCACATGGGAACATTTTGTCAATCACATTCTGTATCACTGAGCGTTTATGTGTGTGATGTCGCCCATGGGCATGGCACTCAGGCTTTTAAGGTTTATTGAGGGCGTTGAACCTAGACCCTGCGATGCCATTCAGCAAGACCTCCCAGATTTAGCATCAGGAGTGAGTAAAGAAACGCCGGCCACCACCTGGTCCTTGGGTCATTGCGTCGACTAGTGGTAGCTCTGGAAATGTAACTTATTTTAATTAGTACCGATTATGACCTAAGTCATGTCCTTATGAATGTATTATTAATTGTGTATTTAATTCAATAAAACAATTGTATATGCTATGTTCAAAATCCATATGTAATACCATATCTATATTTAATGCCAGTGTTTTATTGTATTTTAGAATAATTTATCATGGACAATTTAGAAGTAGAATCATGTATGGTGTACGTTAGTTGAAGCCCTCATTGCAGCCCTAAAGTGAATGTGTAAAAACATTTGAATAAATAATTAAATTTTTTATCTGAAATGATCTAATAAATATTCACATTTCATGCCAGACACAGCAGATAGACATGGCAAATGACTACTAAGTAATACTGACAAAGGAATAAACCATTCTACTCTCCCCTTAAATGCCAAGGTAATCCAACTATTATTAATTATTAATCTCCAAGGGCTCTCATTACTTTTTCTTGCCTCTTTTGTTGACAGGGTTTCTGGAGGTTTACAAAGAGTACCAGGTGTTTATCCAAGGAACGACCAAGAGGCCCATCGCTCAGATCTGCCACGTGCCTCAATTAGCCCCAGCTATGTGTTACCCCATGACAGTCTCCTCTTTGAAGTTTGGAGTGCGTCAATAAAAGCACCAACGTTTGGGCGTTGTTAGATCACGTTCTGTCTCGCTCAGCGTTTATGGGTGAGTGGGGGGGGGGGGGGGGGGGGGGGGGGGCGCGGGCCGCCCCCCCAGTCGGCTTAAGGATTATAGAGGGCGTTGAACCTAGACCCAGCGATGCTATTCAGCAAGACCTCCCAGATTTAGCATCAGGAGTGTGAGGGAAGAAACGCCACCTCGTAGCCCTTGGGTCATTGCGTCGACTAGTGGTGGCTCTGGAAATTTGACGTCTTTCAATGACTAAAGTCAATGACGTCAGGTCCAAGAATCCTTATGAATGTATTATTAATTGTCTATTTAATTCAGTAAAATAATTGTATATACGCTGTTCAAAATCCTAATTAAATACCATATCTATATTTAATGGCAAGGTTTTGCATTGAGAATAATTAATCCTAAACTTTTTATTTATTATAAAAGTATCATAATTCATTGTCTTAGTTAGTTGGAGCCTTTGTTACAGACCAACAGGGAATGTATCTTGTCATTTAGTCAACAATTTAGAAAAAAATATTAAAGCAGAAATTATCTCATGAATATTTACATTCTTATTTGACTATTTAGAAGTATAATAATGCATCTGTGCGTCTACGCCATTTGCAGCCCTAAAATAAATGTTTCTTGTAATTTTTCAAAAGTCAAAAATTATGAAGAAATTATTAAAGCATATGAAGAATTACATTACATTACATGGTAATTGACTACTAACTAGTTCTGACAGAGGAATCTACTTTCCTTCTCTTCCCTCAGGCACCATTAGGTCAGTGTTGGTGACTGGCACGAAAAAAGATGTACTACTACATAATAGAGAATCAGAAAAGTTATTACAGAATAGCAGGTACGGCACTTCTGATGCCTCCGCCAACCTTAGGAATACGTCAATGTGTGTTGGTTTGATGGCGATTGGTGGCATTGAGGGTTTTTCAGTTTGACAAACAAGCGAAGACAAAGTCAACAAAGTGTCAAGTTTATGGCTTTCTGATGATTAATCACCCACCTTTTTTTTTTGTCCCTAAAGTTTTTTTTTTATTTAACAAGTAAATTACACAAATATAAATCAACTGAATCATTGCAGCCTGTTAGAAATTAAAACAAAATAGATACCAAAAAATTATGTTAACTATTTAATATCATCAAAGCAGTACTCTCCTTAATACTCAAAGTAATTATTTTTGAACAGGGACTAAAAAATAAAGAAATAAATTGCATTTAAAAACTGAAAACTCAGCTATTTTGCCAAGCACCTTTGCCTTATTACCAAACATTTAAAATAATCCCTAATCAAAGAAAATCACACCAAACACCAACCTAAGGATTGTTTTTAAATACCTTTCAGTAAAACAGTTAAGCATGGGTTGGTTTTCTTGTTCCACCCTCACACATAATGCATACATTTCAGTCGTAAAAGAAGTTCTGCGGCTCTGCGTCTTACCTGGAAGTGCAAAAAGAGAGGGGAAATCCCGGCAGTTATAGATCCCGGTGGAGTCGCTGGCACAAGACATCCATAGGTTTTCATAAATGGTGGACGTGGTAATCACACTCCCCTCCGTCGTGGACTCCTTCCAATACTGGTCCTCCAGTGACACCATGATTAGTATCCATCCTCCAAAACCTAGGAAAAGTCCTATTATCTGCACTATCTCAATCATCTCCATAATATTAATTTGATTAATTATTAGCAAAACTGATAGATATTGCATCTGTGAGGAGCTTGGTACGTGTCTTTGATATCAGACATGCATTTTATAGTTAGGAGTAACCCCTGGACCTTTAAGCAATGCACTCCACCTGAACGATATTCAACAGTTAATTTGTAGGCCACACATCCTAACTGCAAGTAAGCCAAACCCGCCCAAAATGGATGGCCTTTCATAAACCTGGCAAGTTACCATGAAATGTAAGTATACCTGCTCTGCATGCGTGGTTCGGTCCTAGTGGTTTGTGACGTTTGCAACGGCTTAATATCGGATGGCTATTGAAGGAGTTATCTACAATATGTACCTTTGGCACATATTATTCCCCCTGGTGTTCAGCAGATTCATATGATTCCTGTCAATGTTATCTGGTCTTTGACTTGTCTGATGGTAATTTAACCCTAAAATATGTCATTGTCAGTCACCTCACATATGTATATATACACACACAATCATACAGTAGGAAAATATATAATATATATATTTTATGTATGTGTGTGTGTGTGTGTGTATATATAGATATCCCACGGGAAAGGGATGACGCAGCATTGTGAAGGATTGACCTTGCTGCTGTAACAAAAAGCTACCCATTCTCTTCAAGAATGGGTAGCTTGTGATTTCAGGTAGGTCACTCCCAGTGTCATAAGTTAATACTCCTGACGAAATACCGAATTGCGGTCAGAGTAAACATTGGAAAGCTGACCAAATAAAAAGCGTTTTGTGTGTGATTTATTGGAAGCAGAAAGTGTCTATAGTCGCAGTGGTTAAGCATTAACAGGTTTGAAGGGAAACAATTATTTTGTTTAAATGAATCCTCTCTGAGGGCATAATGTAATATTTGTATTGGAAGGCTTGATTAAGGACTGAGTTTTCTTTTCATAAAGAGTTGTACCATCCACTGAACAACTGTCTCTGAAACACCTCAACTATACTTGACTAAGAAATAGTTCTGATGTGTTTAGTTCCCTGTTGTAAATGTCTACCTTTAGAGGCCATACATCAGGCACCCATGCCTGGCATAGTATGCATCAACTGACATTCTTAAGGTTAGCAGATGCGTTTATTAAGAAATATCATCTTCATAGAAGTAGTTTGTTACCATGGTTATTGAGAACAATTTTCAAACCTGGCATATTCCGGTTAATATCTTATCAAATGCAAGTTTAGTATTGCCTGCGAGCTATCACAAGTCCAGTACAAAGTTCTGCCGCGTACAAAACCGATATTCCGCTTTGTTCTTGTAGCTGTTAATGTTTTATTTCCCTTACCTCGGTCAATTTATCTATCTTTTTGAGCATGTCCCCATTGACCTGGCTTTTTCTTAAAGGGACAGTAACAGAGTTAAAATCGCCAATTAAAATGAAGCATAACTATATCTCCTGATTCGATCTGCGACTTGCAAATCTAAAGTTATAATTATAAAAAATCATAAACGTTATACGATAAAAGTATATTTGGCAACAATTTAGCCCAAACATCATTTGGGTGTGGTCCACTGGTACCGACTCACTTCCACCTCTTCAGCTCACAGCAAAATGTTCAACAAGGAAAATAATTCTGTTCGATGTCGCCCTTCTTAGCGTAATAGAGTAGCCTTGTTTGCAGAAAAGTCTTGTTTTACTTATGGTACAGCGTTTCTTAATCTATTTTTACTTTCTTGGGTGAAATTTGCCCAGAGTTGATTTTAAACTCCAATAACTTTTGAATTACGGAAGAGATCTGTTATCATTGAAGTCTGGTACCAATGCTATTTCAAGGATTGTGTTTCCATCGTACCCCCCACCAAACTCATAAAATAATCCATAGGTCCATAAAATAAACAACTAAAAACTAAATCTGGGGCATAGCAAAGATATAAACCCTGTTTATAACCCTGTTACACATAATCAGAAAGGGCTAGTCATCCTTGGTTTTGTTTTATTTCGATTTGTTTGTGTTGTCATGGAAAAATCTGGACGAAAGTTGAATTTGACCGTTGTTAATGTTGTATTTGTAGCGCAGTGACATATAAAAGGCAGAGTCATCCCGCTATTGAAAAATAATGCACACCCTTGGAACGTTATTGACTAAGTATTTATCAATGTGGTATCAAAAGAATGAATACCCTTTTGCTTCAGTCCTGTGTTCAAACGTACCTGAGGGATTACATGTATAGTTGCTTTAGTGTGCTTTAAATAAAACCACTTAAACATTAAACATGGATGCTATTGTCGTGAGTTTCTGATATATGATGTAGTTTCGGTCGGGTCACTGAGTCAATACTTAACATAATCTATCTAT
>JAOPJL010000146.1:3908478-3921112 GCA_027123545.1 Trisopterus esmarkii | reverse complement strand
TTCTCAATTAATTTATCTCTTTTTTTTGATAGTCATCGTGAGAGATTCAAATATTTTATTTTTATAATATAGAGAGAGAGAGAGAGAGAGAGAGAGAGAGAGAGAGAGAGAGAGAGAGAGAGAGAGAGAATATTTCCACCCACCCTCCCGAGAAGCTTGCTAGAATAAATGTACACCATGTACCCAAATCCACTGAGATGTGCGAATCTTGTTACAACATGGATATTAAGGCTCAGATGTTCGTTTACATCATCACTGTGGTTGTGATGACCTCTA
The DNA here is from genome assembly GCA_027123545.1 of Trisopterus esmarkii. Classification (NCBI taxonomy): domain Eukaryota; kingdom Metazoa; phylum Chordata; class Actinopteri; order Gadiformes; family Gadidae; genus Trisopterus; species Trisopterus esmarkii. The sequence continues at coordinate 3,920,836 of JAOPJL010000146.1, read as the reverse complement.
GACAAAGAATAATCTACTTGTTACAAAGAATATTCATGAAATAAAACGTGAATACGAGTTTAGTCTTATACATATGCCTCATAAGTGAAGACTATTTTAAAGAAGGAAAGGAAGAAGGACTTTTTTGTTTTGTTTTTAGCATAGGTTTTCATTGATAGTAACAATTTTTTGCAAAACATACAAAACAAATGTAATCTATTAGTTATTTTGTACGTATAACTAGAGACCTGACCTTTAAATCCTTCCAGTTCACGCTTGCCTAACTTTTAGGCTTCTGAACCATAACAAGACAGGCAAAAACTGATCATTTCAGACCATGTATAACAAAAATATATAACATAGTATCAAAAAATTCCTCAGATGAATGGCTTAATTTGGACCGGAGGTTGTGTTTGATCGCATTCCGAGGCCGACCCAAAGCCAACTCCTCGCCCGCAACAAAAGGGCCCATTGTCACACAGTGCATGCAAGTGTAGAGAGATTAGCACGGGCCGCAAAGACAAAACATGAGGTCATTGTTAGTCATACTGTTTCCAAGCCGCAGATTACAGGGAGTGGGGGGGGGGGGATTATGAACGATTTTAAAAACGAGCAATATTGTCATCAAGTGGTGGAGGGTGAGAAGAGCTAATTTCATGTTATGGACACTTCAAATTAAAGGGTTGGTTCTCTTGCAGGCTGGAGGCGCTGGGGCAGTCTGGAGTGTAGGAGGACATTGAGGATATTCATGTAAGAGACATTATTAGCGGAAAATACACATTCTTTTAAATTGACGTTTTCATAATCAAACTATTTGTTAGGAAAGCCAAGAATGAATAGCTAATAGTTTGCTAGCGTGTTGATATAATTTGACTATTAAATTAAATTTAAATGTTTGACGTATACGCTTGATACAATGCATCAGTACTCCCAATGAGAATACAGTGTAGCAACTACATTACAGTTATCGTTAAGAAATCAACACTCAAATGGTCCAGAACAGGAGCAGTGGGTGAGTTAGTATAACTAGAGGGTGGGGGGGGGGGGTAGTTATAGTCACAGTCTAGTACAACAGCAGTGGGTTAGTTGTACTCAAGCAGTTCTCTAGCAGTACTCTAGCAGTACTCTAGCAGTACTCTAGCAGTACTCTAGCAGTACTCTAGCGGGTCTCACCTTCATGCTGGCCCTCAGGTCCACAGGCCCACCGGCACCATGCCCTCCCTGCTGTTGAGCGGCGGCAGCAGGTTCTCCTCACACAGGAACTGCAGCGGGAAGTGGACCAGGAGGCCCCGCACGGCCCCGAGCTCCTCGCACGCCTGCTGGGGGTCCAGGTCACACAGGCGCTCCTTGCCGGCGTTCTCCCTCAGCTCCCGCATGTTGTGCACCGAGTTGCAGGGCAGGCAGCAGAACACCTGGGGGTGGGGACAGGACGCGGCGTTTGGGGCCGTTAGACCTCGTGTGCAGTTGCCATTGTAATGGTCGTCCGGAGGGGGGGGCAGTCCGTAGATTCCACTTTGGGGTGACTTAGTTGTGTAGCGTCGTGTCCTAGCTATCTTTGTTGTATACAGGGAATGGGTTAACCTAGCGATTGTTGAGTGTTTGGCACTCGGGTCTATGAACATCCTTACTGTACCGACAGCCATATATTGGTTCACCTTCTTCTGACAAATGTGCTTATTGTAAGTCGCTTTGGAATGAAGCTAAATGCCCTAAATGTACTGTAAATGTAAATGACTAGGTTTCAAGCCTTATTTCAGGTAGGCACCCTTGATGAAGACGATGCCCCACCCCTGTATACTGCTCGTTATTTAAATGCACTTAAAAGTGTCTGTTCATATATCGAACGTATACACACAGTATCTGTTCCGGTACCTTGTCATAAATGGAGGCGTTCAATTTAGCCGACGCATTCCAGCCCAAAAAGAAGAATTCATCGCAGATTGGATCGTCGATGTTGATGCTGGGCTCTGAAGCTGCTCCCACTAAAACCCTGCAAGAGAAAACACACACAGCTCCCTGTCTTCAGCTGTGTAATCTCACGCAATAAGGGATCACCGGGTGACAGTTTCATTGATGGACGACACAATTATAGCGGGCAATGTTTGGACAACAAGTCAAGCCAGGTCCAAAACAATGGCATAGCCCTTAATCACAATCACAATAATAGTTTTTAATAGCTACTGTATGTGTGGAGACATTGTGGCTGCGCTCCGGCGGCCCTCACCCGAAGCACTCTTTGCGCAGGGCCAGGGCCAGGGGTCCGGCCTGGTACTCCTTCCCGTCCATGATGGAGGGAACCCTCTCCTCATCCTCCACCAGCACCGCCAGTTCGCTGTCCCGGAGGCCCAGCATGCTGCGGTCGTTGATGTTGGCAGAGCCTGGGATTAAAAACACACCGTAAGGGGTTGGCTCTGTGGTCACACACCTAGGACCCGTTTCAGGTAGCAGGTAGCGCGGCTACCTTTACACTTCAACCAGAACTCTGAATAGAGCCGGCGGTTTCGGTTTCGGAACAGATGCTTTCAACTCGGAGGAACGGGTATTGTTGCGGGTGAGTGCTTGTGCTTCAAAAGCCTTCACCTATCACAAAACCTAAAAATGTCCTTGATAAAAAGGGACTAGTTTAAGCCTTTCTAGCCTATGCCAGACAGTTTCTATTTTGACTTAAAAAAACAAAAACACATTTTATAATAGAATATTCTTCATCTTTTTATTTTTAAAGAAAGGTGAAGCCATAGTTTGTTTTTATTAGTGAAATACTTTGAACATGCATCAGATCGTATTGCAAACGTTACAAAATGTATTGTTTTCTGACCCCACGTCTGAAAACGATGTGTAGTAATATACTATACAAAATATGTGCATAATATTCAATACCAAAATCCTGAACCATTCAACTAAATGCCAGCTGGATTTAAAGCCAGCCCTGACCGACATGCTGCAACGGCTTCATAACGATCCTCGTTCTCTCTTTGTGCCTTTGATGACGGCTGAACTGATGAATGAGGCTGTAGAGCCAGTGACTCACCAATGATGTAACGGCGGTCGTCTGCGATGAGGGTCTTGCTGTGGACATAAATGAGCTCTGTTACGGGGGCGTCGGCCAGCGTGGCGTGCGTCCTGAGGCCACACAGGGTGATGTACTCCGTCCACTTGCCCTCCACTGTGGAAGAGGTTCAAAAGGATAAAAATAACTATTAGTCACTGCGATGACCACAAGCGCAATCAGCGATATTTAAAAAAAGGTGGAGTGAGTGTGAGTGAAAGTCATGAGGAGCGGTGAAAGATGAAGACTGAGACCTGGGAGCCAGACAACTAGTGCCAGTACCTTCTGTTTAAAGTCGCAGAACAAGAGTGGAAAGAGAAAGACACAGAAAACACAAGGGTTTAACGGTGACAGAGGTGGCTGTTCGGGAAGCCTTATGATTTGGGGTTTCTTTTAGCTGAAGAGAAAAAGGACAAGGAGACTGACCTTCTCGCAGGCGGGTCAGGATAGAGTGTTCTCCCCTGCACATGGTTCTGCAGCATGGGACATATAAGGAGTTCTGCTGTTATAAAACACATAGGATTCATCCTGTGTACTGATTTTAAAGGAATCGTGACATGCCACCAGGTGTGGTGGGATTAGCCGTTACAAGCCATTTTGAAAAACTGTTATGACATCACAGTTGGGTGTGTCCAACTAGATAGACGAGCAACGTTTGCCACAGTCCACTGGGGGGTAGACTGATCTATCCAACACACATCTACGTGGACACGCCTACCTGTGATGTCATAACAGACAGATTTTCAAAACGGCTCGTAACGGCTAATCACACCACACCTGGTGGCACGCCATGGGACCTTTAAATAATGCATAACAGCACATTTTATACAATGCAGAATTCTTGGGTGATTTAATTTCTATAGGATACCTGCAGGTACACTCTGACACATAAGGGATCGAACCCAGAGCCTTTTGGCTTTGGATCGTACAACCTGCTCCCTACTCAACAGGAATTGTTTCAGGCCCTACTGACACACTTCTGTCTTGGTCTTGAGGATCAGGAGAAGGAAAGAGGACTCCACCCACCTGTAGGTGAAGTGCAGGATGGCCTGGATAGCGTTTCCTCCGCCCTCGTTGATGTCTCCCTCGAACCCGGGCAGCAGTGGCACCACCACAAACACTCGGTACGTCTTCTGCTCTCTGATAAGAGTCATCAATGGTCAGCACACACCCCCAGCAGCTCACACCAGGGTCAATTGACTTCATGCCAAACTGAGACGTATTGTCTTCAGTCACTCATCAATATGTATAAGTCCTCTTTTGAGTGATCACAAATGCATTGGAATATTAATTGTATAATTGATTATTCAGGCTTTTCAAATAGCCTTTGATGGTTTGTAAACAGTACTTACAGCTGCCTATCGCTCTGTAGATTTGTGACTGAAGTACTACAGTCTGAATTATACAGCAGTATTACAGTCCAAGAGTATTACTCTGCAAACCGTAAAACCAGTCTATTATATAATTTTAAAATTATCAGTTCAGTTCATTACACAGCAGTACTACAGACTTACACAATAGAAGAACTATAGCACTAGAGTCTATGGGCCTTACAGAGCAGCACTAGAGTCTATGGGCCTTACAGAGCAGCACTAGAGTCTATGGGCCTTACAGAGCACACAGCAGCCGTAGGGGGAGCAGGTGGTTTACCTGTGAGCTCGGAGGATTCTGTTCACTATGGCATCCCCGATACCGTTGTAGACGCTCTTGTCGTCCGCACAGCTGATGAAGAACTGGTTCTGAGGGACCACAGGGAGGAAGCGTTTTGATAATATAACAATAGTCTGAGCACACTAGTGCTGTGGGTGTGTGTGTGTGTGTGTGTGTGTGTGTGTTTTGACAATTAACTATTCATTCAAGGAAAAAAAAAAAGCATCTATTCTAATATTGAGAGTCAAACAATTTGGAAATCAAGTATCATGTACCAAACACATGCTGCCGATAGAATCATAAATACAACCAGTGAACCTTTTGTTCACTGTCGTTTTTGTCTAGCAGTAGCAAACTATATAAATAAAAGTGTCTTTATACGTTTTCAATCAATATTGATTAGACTAGCCACTGTAGAAATACCCTTATTATAAGCTTCAACCACGTGGACAAATGAGTTTCACTTTCTCTGTAATCAAGCAGGAAACAAGGCGTAACCACGGCCCTGGCAGTGTCTGGCCCAAGCTCTGGGCTGTATCTCCCCACAGAGGAACTCCTGGCTCCCAGACTACCTCGATGTAAACGTAGTGCTCGCTTTTCTCGATGACGTCCACGTAGGCGTTCAGGATGGATTTCTCACAGGTTCCTGCGGACCAGCGGTCCACAGAACGCAGCACCTGCACCAATCAGAGGAGAGGAAACAGACATTTTTATTGTGAACTTTGTTTATTGTGTTTGAGTCAACAATAAAGTAGAGCAGTTGAGATTGAGGATTGATAAAGCGTGAGAGCTAGGAATCATTTTGAGGCAAGTAAGGTAAGTAAGGTACAAAAGCAATGACAGGAAAAGTGAACAAGAGTGTGGTTTGTTATGATTTCAACCCTTGGCTCGCAGCAGTGTGTTACTGGCATCTTTTCAAGTCAACCATACTTTCTTAGTCACCGTCCAATCTGCCGACCTTTGGGAGAGTGAAGGACTGCCCTTTTTCTCACTTCCTCCTCTAAAGCTGTTTTTTTGGTTTACACCAAGGGGTTATATAATCAGCAGACACATTTGTGTTATTATCATATTGACAAGATAGTTTATTATGTTTCAGGTCCACGTTTATCTGTGCTGTTATGAGTGACCTCATCTTTATTGATATCTTCATTAAGTATTTGAAATCTTGAATTAAAATGTCAAAAAAGAAATCAAATGCCGTTAAATCCTGTTCCTCATCTCAAAACACAGCCTTAAAACAAATTCCTGAGAATACCACCCAGAACAAAACTATTTTATCCTTAAACCCCCCAAAGAGTAAGCTTCCTGCTTTCTCAGATGGCTAGCCATGCCCCTAACCCTGTTCCATATGCCTTCCAACAATAGTCTTTAGTTTCCAGTCACTTCCTGCTCAGGAGAGCCAGAGGTCCTCCTCAGTGTTGCAGCTGCTTACAGCCTAATGGCCCTCTGTTCATCTGCCCTTGGGGAGTGACCCGGGGCATCTCCAACAAGGAGGACTCATTAGAGAACAGCTTGTGTGTTGCTGTGCAACACACCACTACACTTCCTGACTGCTGGTTTGGATTTATGGCACTGTTGTTTGACCTCTCTGCAGACAGGGTGGCCTTGTGGCAGCAGCCGTGGTCTCCAGGTTGATAATGTGGTGCGTTGCGGTAAGGCTCGGGTTAGAGCAGTTGCTAGGGGGGGAATCGATAAACTGTGAACCAGCAATGTCTACATTGGGGCGGCTTCCTGATGCATTTTTCATTGTTTTAGTATCGATCAGAGACCGGGCAATAAAGTCCACTCACCTATTGATTATTCCGATATTTTTTCTTGTTTGGATGAAATCCTATTCAAGCGGATGAAGTAATTAAGTGGGAATGAATCAAGCCCGGATAGGAATTAATAAGTGCCGTTTGTGCTCGAGTCCACACAGCAGTGCTTTAAGTACCTGTACTTTAGCCCTCCCAGAGCCGGGCACGGTGAAGGGTAACTTCTCGGCAGTAGTGTGGGACTTTGGCAGAAGGTATGGGTAGAAGTCGTCTTTGTACTTGTTCTTGAAGATCTGATGCAGACGTAAAAAACAAATTTTGTCATTCTCCCATGTTTACGGGTTACAAAAGAGAGAGTATATTTTTCAGGGGACAGTTGGATGAGAGGCTGGACCTTGGTGAAGTTCCACCTCTGGATGAAGTGGCGGGCCACGTCCCTGGCTGCTTTGCCGTGGATGGCTGCGGAGAAGTCGCGCCAGGGCATGCGGGGCACTTGAGTCCGATCGATGTTATCTGATGGAGGGAAAAAAGGGACAGAGGCTGCACTGTTGGCTGTTTCTGTGTCTGTGAGAGAGATAGGAACTGGATGATGGAGGTTCCGGGGGAGGCGTACCTTCAAAGGGACGGTCCAGTTGGACCCAGTCCTTGCGGATGAAGTTGCTGTAGTCTTTGCCCAGCCAGAGCTTAGTGTTCTCAGTCAAGTCCTTGGGATCCAGGTCCTCTGGGGGCTCGGACACCGTGGCTGGTGCCGGGCCATCAGGGACATCATTGCCCTAGGAATAAGAAGCATCATGACACAGGGAGGTCTTTGTTTAGATCAAGGAGTAGCTGGTCCAGTAGATCCTAGACTAGATCTGACTTTTTGTGGCCCAGTTTCTGTGAAGAACAATCTCCACGGCGGATTGAATATGCTCTCCCACAGTGCCGGAATGTCAGAACCAACCTCTGTCATCTCTGGTGAAGACTGATCTACGGAGGTGAGACCTTAAATAAGCTCTGCAATCCAAACTCCTGGGACCTCCTCCCTCACACTAAGCCTTATATTAGTAACCTACTATTATTAAAGGTTTACAGTTGTCAAAAAAGTATGGAAGTCGAAGAGGTTGAATAGGAGTTGCTTTGCACAAATCTGCATGCTGAGAATGACCTAAAGTATGACAACTGTTAGTTATGATGAATGATAACGGGTGGACAGGCTTATGTAGCGTTATGCATCAAATTGATGGTATCAAATACCTCTGCATGTGGAAAAAGCTTGTTTTGAGCTCATTTGTATATCTTGCTACGCAGCTCAATTATCAAAATTCACCTCTACAAAAGGAACATTTTGCCTGAGAGATATAAAGACAAGATAAGAGCAAACACCTATCATCGTCATTGAAGATCACCCAGCAAACACACTTGTGCATAATTAGAGGACACTTAAACCAAAGTGTTTTCACCCCTTGATGTTTCTGAAGCTCTCACTTGTGTCGTGATGGGGGGCCAGATAATGTTGTGGCCACGGTGATCAACTCCCCGCCGAAAGCTACAGGGTTCGATCCCCCATGTCCACGTTCTACTTGTTGGCACCCTAGACCCTAACAGGTGCCCTAACAGCCCACCTACTTCCTAATGCCACCGATCTGAATTCACTGTTGCTTTGGATTAAAGTCAACTGCAGAAAGTCTTGCTTTCCTCCTACCTGGGTCACAGGGTTGCTCCGAGCCGTGGAGCCCAGGTCTGTCAGGCGGTACTGGCTGTCGTCCCACCGGCCGAACGCTAGGTCCAGACCCCCCACGAAGGCCACGGACTGGTCGATGGCCACCATCTTCTCGTGGTGGGCCCACAGGATGACCACTGAAGACACATGGTCCGGGTGGCGCATCACCTTGACGAAGAGGATGATGGAAGACATGTGAGACAATAGATGCAACGATGAGACCATTACATAGATGGGACGGTCGACAGAAAATGCATCTATTATAATTTTAAATATCGGTAATTCCCTCATTCTACTACTTAATCAAGTCAACACAAAATATCAGCCGTTTCTATGTGCAGAAATGTTCAGCAAGCAAATTAATGACTTTGGACTGGACAAGTTGATGTCATTTGAATCCAAGTCATTTGTGTAGCCCTTTTCTTAGCAGCGGGTAGAAACTGGTTGAATGGTGAGGGTGTTGAAATGTAGTTAAACAGGTTCAAATAATCTCAAATTACATCACAGCAACCAGCCTGCAGGATGGGTTTATTCCCTGGAAGCCTAAGCAGGAAAGGAAACCGTTTAGCGATGACATTGTACAGACCTTGATGTTGGGGTGCATATCCATCAGAGTCCTCTTGCTGTGCCCACTGTTGATGCCCAGCGCTAGCTCCACCTCTTTATAGAGGAGTACGCACACCTTGACGCCTTGTTCCTGCACAGAAAGAACCAGAAGAAAAATTAGCTTAATGTTGAAACTAAAGAAGGAAGGCTTTGAGAGGAAGACGATTAAAAGAGAAATCGTACTGCTTTGCGTTTGAGAATCTCATCTAGACGCCAGTAAGTGTCTGTGGCAGGCCTCTTCAGAAACACTTCTGGGCTGAGCCTGAGTGAGAGTGAGAGTGAGAGTGTGAGTGAGAGTAATTTTCACTTTTTTAACCACTAGGTGAAAAGCTCACACAAACTGAATGATGAAAATGCAGAGTTTGGTTGATGCGTTTGGCTGGCCACTCACCACCAGTCAGTGATGAAGATCTCTTCCTTGGCTTGTTCCAGGGCATCGGCCAGGTCTGAAAAGTAGCCGCTGCCGTTGACGTACCTTGAAAAAAACAGCGGCAACGACACATTTTAGAAGAAAGTGAGCGTAAACATTAAACAATACACCAATCTTGGGCCATGACGACCCGCTCCGTCATGCTGCACACGGGATCACCATTTAGTGAGGGTGTTCTCCCGCGGCATGGCAAAGCCTTCGTAGCGCTGCCATTTGATGAAGTCACAGGCCACCGTGATATTGTCGATTTCATGGCTCCACCAGTGGGTCTGTCGGTAATTACTGCACTTGATGATCAGGCTTCTACAAGGAAAGGAAGCAAGAGGAAGGACTTTAGAAACAATATTCAATTGAGGTTTTGAATTAACGATAGAACACTGAAGCTATTTCATGCTCGTTTTTTTTCCATAGCCTGAAGTCAGAAAATTGAACATGATGAATGGAATAAATCAATCTAGATTTTATTTGTTTACACCTTAAAAACATGGGGAAAATAGGGTTAGTTGTTTTGGTTCCCTCAAATTATGAAAAAAAAAAAAAAAAAAGATGAATCTAACAGCTAACAGCTAACATTGAACAAGAATCTTAACTTCTCACCCACCAAACATACAAAGTCCTCAATTGCATTCCCACGTAAAAAGTGAAAGTAAAACAGAAAACTAATATTTACCGTGTAAAGTTTTCGATGCACACGCCGTGTTTTGTGTCAGTGTAAGAGTTGCCCACTTTGACCTTGAACTCTGGGTCAAAGAGCAGGACGAAGGAGATGACTCCGTGGTCGCGGTTCATGTACATCAGGAAGGAGTCCTTGACCACCAGCCAGCGCCGTGACCAGCGGTAGCAGAACTGGTGGTGCCCGATGCAGTTCAGGCCCTGGATACGATGACCGCCGGACCTCTTGAAGATGGGCCCCTCCCTGACACAAAAGACGAGTCCTCTGAGACTCCGCATACAAACACAAACAAACACTCTCCAGTATTCTCATTTGCTTTGGTTATAAACATGGTCTTGTATTTGTCAGCGCTACTGTGCTTACAGGCCTTTGGCTCCGAGGTCAGTGACGAAAGAGAGAGCACTGACATCAAGGAACTCCAGCTGAAACAAATCAAAAACAAAATATACATTTACAACTTGTGGGTGTGTATTTATGTGTTTTTGTGCATGCCTGCGTGCGTGTGTGTGGTTGCGTGTGTCCTCACCATGCCATGATCATTTTTGCAGAACTCATTGTCCAGCAGTCCGTTTAAGTATTCCTCCAGATATTTCTGCAGTTATAATAAGGATGTTAGGCACTGAATGTTACAAATACATTTTATTTCCAGGAACAAAGATGACTCCGTAGCTCATCCACGAGATCTACAACTAATCTAAACGAAACAGCTCGGACCACTTCTCTCGCATCTCGCGTGGCGATTGGTTGTTTTGTCATACCGGCTTGCTCGAGGTTCTCCGCCCCCTGTCGGAGCTGTTGAGGTTGGGCATCTCCGCCGACATCATCCGCAGCTGATGCCTCGCCTTTGCAAATCTAGAAGAAACGTTTTGAATATTCAATGCAGCCACGGATAAACATCGAGAAATCATAGCCGGCCATTGTGTGGAGTACAGCCGCGCCCATCCCGTTTAAACAAATACCACATCACTGTACACAAGGTCAGTCAGAGGCTTATTTGAATCTTTCTTTTATCTTTTTGTGTGAGCAGAGAGGTGCACCACCCACCTGCCCAGCGGCATGAAGTGCATCAGCATCTTGTGCTTGTAGAGGTCTCGATGGAGCTCCTGGAAGCGCCGGTACTTCCTCTTGACCGTCCAGGTAAAGGGCCCGTGGGTCAGCCGCACCGTGTACAGGGTGCACACGCTCACCTGCCGACGAGAACCACACGCTACATGTTAGCGCTTTAGCTTGTTAGCGTGCTGCTACGACGATGGCCAACCAGCGCAGAGAAAGACAAAGTCTGATTTCAATGTGAAAGGGATGTGTACAAAACAATGAAGGCAATACATACTGTATGGAACTTATCCCTTCAGTAGCTGGGATGATTTACTTTAGGGTTTAGGTAATACAGAGAGAAAGAGGATGGCCCCTCAGCGATGATGATGCTTCAAACACTCCATCCAATCACTCAACTAGCAGATCATCTTACTTTACGACACACCTTACCTATCTCTCTATCCCAAAGACAGAAAGACTTGAAAGTAAATGGAGGCTGTGACGGTAGTGGCCTTTATATCACCCTCTTCTAATCTGTGGATACTCAAAACACTTAATAGGGGCCTCATTGACCCATTTTCCATACACTGAACGCCCTGAAAACCATGCATGGCAGCGGCCAGCTGGTGGGGAGCGGTTGTGGTTATGTTCCTTGCTCAGGGATGATGGAACCAGCAACCTCCAGTTACCTGATGACCTGCCTCCTGAGCTACTGTCGTCCTCCTTCAAAATGAATAGATAAAATGTCTCAACCTCTACCTTGGATCTTGTCGTATATCTCTCCGTGCTCTCCACTCTGCAGGTGATGGGGGCTCCCGTCATTAGTATAGGCACCCCAATCTTCTTCATATCCAACAGGGAGTGCACCACCAGGAAAGGCCGGCCCTCTGGGAGTTAGGGTTTAAAACAAGTCATTTCTCAGTTAAGAATACTTCATCATGCATCTGGCTTACTTGATTCACTTTAAGATGGGAAAACATAACAATATTTATGGTGTGCCTTTAAACATGATTTTTCACAGATGTAAATGTGATCCTGTAAATCGGGCTGGATAACAACATCATCTGTGACAAGTGCACCGGTCCAATCAGTGAATAACAGCCATTAAATCTGTGAGCCATGTTAGTTGGTGAGGTTTGTAAAAGCCTTCTTGAGTGTTTCCAGCTCTTTTATTGAGTGTCAGACAGTGCAGAGGCGATTCATAGGGACACTGTTCTCCTCACCACTGTTGTTCATGAGGCCATCCACCTCCTCTGGACTCAGGTTGTGCTGGTCCTTGGAGAAGCGTCTCATGTCCAGGGTGGGGGCCACGGAGCAGACCGCCAGGGGCTCGATCTCATGGCCATCTGCACTCGCCATCGCTCCAGTAACTCGCTGGTCTGCTGTCAAAACAAAACAATGAGGGATAGTTTAGGTGTGTGTGTGTGTGTGTGTGTGTGTGTGTGTGTGTGTGTGTGTGTGTGTGTGTGTGTGTGTGTGTGTG
>JAOPJL010000146.1:3789923-3802214 GCA_027123545.1 Trisopterus esmarkii | reverse complement strand
ACACACACACACACACACACACACACACACACACACACACACACACACACACACACACACACACACACACACTAATAAAATCGGTCTGATTTGAATTCAGAGCAATGACTGACCTTTATGTCGAAGTTACATTCATAACGTTTGATCAGAACTATGAATTTAGTGAGGTTGGCATTGCCTTGGGGGGGCAATGGGGGTGGGTCTATTGCTGAACAGGCATTCATTGGACGAGACGCCACCAACACACCCTGATGGACAGAAGGAAACAGCATTATGAGGGGTTAAGAACAACTGTTTGGCTCTGATCATGCTTCTCTTCTTCTTTCTTACCTTTAGACCCTCCTGGGGGAGTTCGGCGCCAAACAACGCCGGCAGGTCCTCGAACAACGATGCACTCATATTCACGTAATGCTACAATATACCGGAGAAGGGAGGAATAAGGAGACATTTAGTGGATTACAATCAAATTGAATTGAATTAATCACAGATTGGAAATTTGGTAGATTTGCTAAAGTATAGGAGAGTAATGACCATTAAAAAAGAAATGCATTTAATAAAATAACATGCGAAAAATAGACATCCATGTAAGAAATGAGTCATAAATGCTATATATAGCTTTTATATGCTACATTACATACACTATTGATTATCCATGCAAGGGAGAAGACTCACTGCATAGATGTAGGCGTGCGTAGGTGAGGGTGTCAATGTGCAGCACAGAGCCAGACAAAGGCCCAGCCGAGCGCCGATGTCCCACACGCCAGAATCCACCATTCTGTCTTCCCAAGGGTGCTACCGAACTGTGGGAAATCATGGAGGAGAAAGAAGTACATGTTGATGTAGATGTAGATGATGATGTAGATGTTGTGACTCTAGTCTTATACCATACCATGACATTGTAACACTCCGATCTCCCCCACATGAAGCGTGTGTCTATTTTAAGAACCGTGATTCTTATCACATTCCTCAGTGCCTGTAGGACCCTAATTGGTAATCCCAGTGTTGACCTAACTGGGAACCCAGTGTTTACTTTCACTTCCGGTTTCCGGTTATGGATCTTATCGGTTTATTTGGGAGGCAACACGTGAAATGTAAATGACACAACTGAATTTCTGGTATGCATGTCGAGTCTTTGTCGATTGTAAAAAACCAACAACATGCAAGCCACTTATTAACGAGACTAAACACCGTGTGTTAGGGTCCTGTTCCAGATGATATCAGTGGCTAGTTAGGTCCTGTTGCATGTTCCCCTTAACGATAAACCACAGCGAAACAACCCGTTAATCACACTGTTTCGGGTAAAAATGTGTCATATGAACTGTATTTCGAAGTATCTCTTTGAAACCAGTGGATGTGGATTATAGTTAACGTTAGCTATGCTCATCTAGCAAGGAGCCGAGGAACACAACAACCCGAACCCAACCGAATGGTCACATAGTCACATTTGGATAAACATATGTCAACTCATAAAACATTGATTGATTTAAATAAATAAAAAACGTCGTCCGTGAGTGGACATACCTTAAATTTGCTTCGCGTTAACTTTGTTGTGGTTGTTGTTGTTTCTTCTTCTAGTTCTTCCTTGTTTGTGTAATGTGTTGTGGTGTCGTAGTCGTGTTAATACGACACCCTACTGCCCCTGCTGGCCCGGAAGAAAAACAGCTGCCCTATTTTTATTTAACCTTTATTTATTCAGGGAAGGCCATTGAGAGCAGGCTCTTTTTCAATGACTTCCTGATTACAAATACAAATAAAAACAGAAATTTAAATGTGCAATAGATTAACAGTAGGTCAAACAGACAGAACAACATTTCAATACATATAAATAATACAATACAATGGGACAATTAAGAAAGCTATTTAAAACACAAGCAATCCTAATTGAATGTGACTTCAATAATCCCCTTGAACTTCTTCGCATTCTTGTGTAATTGCACTAGATAATCAAGGGCAGGAGTCGCTGCTGGGGCTTATTACCTGTATTATGCAACATTTATTCAATAGGTAGAGCAGGCATAATGGTTCGGATGGGTAGGAACCGGTCATTATGTATAAAATAAATAAAGAACAACTAGAAGTTACTTTTATTTTAAATAATCTATGGTAGGAACATGCATATTGTTTAAATGTCACCGTAATTAGTCACTGTTTTATCTTTATTTTTATGTCAGTGGTTATATCCGTTTTATTTACATATTTTTTGTGATCCTCTGTGTTAACACTATGATAACAAAGTCAACCAATGAACAAAACAATCAATCAAAAGCAGTATGTGGCAACATTGAGCCAAATAACCTTTAGAATCTTTTCCCTAAAACAGCATTTCAGGATTTTTTTTTTCAATGGCTCACTTGAACTCGGTTGAATAGGGCTACTGAAGTTTGCTCTAAACATTCAATAATCCTTCAAAAACTATGGATACATTTTACTGTGTAATTATGCCTTTTGCACAATTATTTCATTATGCCCATAACACAAAAGTCTAATTAAATGTCTTGTCAGTGGCATTTGCATCGCCGCTGTAGCCAAGAAGTCTATACTGAGGGCAATCAGCTGACTTGTTTGTTGTGTATTCCTTTAACTGGTTTGCTTTCAGACCTGCAGACATGTCCACTTCACCCAATTTAACTTGGCCTGACTTCAGCCATGAAGTCCAGTAAACCCCATGATTAGTCAGGCCACTAAACCCCATGACTAAACTCTCCACGTTGGTCACTCCCACTCGCCTTTGTTATCTTTGTATTAATTATTGTACCCACAATGCAGATGTCTTCCCCTATTTTCACTATAAGATTCTTCTTCACCCATTGTCTCACTGAATGTATTCTTGCTACTTGGTTCTTCCCATGATCTTCCTATGATTAAATCAAATATTTTGCTGGCTGAAGTGTCCTAAAAATAAGTAATTCTTCATCACTTATTGATATGCATCATTGCACTGAAGGCTGGCGTTCAGTAAAACTCATTCTGAAACAATTAATTTGGGACACTTTTATTTTGTTGAACATAACTTAAGTGCTGTGTCAAAATCAAGTAAACCCGTTTCAAGCAGATCAAGCTGATTATACAACACTTTAATCAAACACTTCAACATGCAAAGAGTTCAAGATGTCAATTCTAAAAGAAAAGGCTTGCATAGTGGTAACAAGTTATGTAACATAAGAGTCCATTGCTTCTCAGAGGCGTGTGGATATGAATAGCAGGCCCTAGGTCTGAACACAGACCACACGCCCTCCGGTCCAAGATGACATCATTTCACCGAGTCCTCACGACAGTCTCAATATGCTCTTAAAAGAAATGAGGCACACAGCACCTGACAAAAAAAACAACAAGGTGAGCAAAAAGAAAAACTCAAACAAGCAATTCGATTTTTTTTAAGAAAAAACAAAACAGGAGAGGCATCCATTGTGAAATATAAAAAATATATTATATATTTTTTATTAAAAATAAATCAAAGGATGAATACTTACAGGAAATCTTTCCCACAGCCTAGAGGCCCGAAGAACATTTCTGCTGGTGAACAAACTTTCCTACAAATCCCACTCAGACTGGGGCAGGACCAGGGGAAGGCTGCTGCCTCATTCTCAACAACTGAAGGAACAACCAGCATGGAGGGTTAGGGTCTGTTTCTTTCTTTCGCTCCATATTTCTTTCAATCTGTATTTTGTTCTTTCTCATCCAACGGCCAATGGGCTGCACATCCAACTTGTCCAAGATGTGGTCTCATACTTCTCAGGTGAATTAAACCCTTTCCATCCAAACAACGTGTGTATTTGTTTGAGGGAAGACGGCTGGCCTTACTTAGCCGAGTGCTGCTACATTAAACACACCGCTTCGCTCAGTTCATAGCACAATTCCACTGCACAGCTGGTTTCCTTGGTATCCATGATAACCTTTTTAGTTTTCTATAGCTTAAACCACAATAAATCCAAGACACGCACACATCAAAAGAGACTCAGAAGAAGATCATGGGACAATAAAACGGAAGAATACAGAATCAGTATCAAGACGACTCACAGCCATGACTTACAATTCAGTGCCAGGACAGCCAAGAGAAGCAAAACCCAGACTCGGTGACAAGACATCCTTAAACAGCACTGTTACCTCGAAGCAGTAGTGTATTCAAATGAAGGTTTCCATCCTTACAGGTCCAGCTTTATCTATGTCTCGGGGAGGCATGTGTGGTTAAAAGCACACAAGAGCCCCTATTCTATTTTTATTATAGAATTATGGCAAGCCTTGAAAGAACGTGCTGTACTTAATCACATTTAGGATAATTAGAAATCCAAGACCTTGTGACATTTGGTTGTCATGGGACAGGAGGAGAATTCTTGTCAAAGAGACAGAAAAACACATTTTCCCCCTCCTAATTTAAAACTCATGTTCCCACGTAAGTTATTTCAACGTGAGCGAGAGTACAGCTGTTTTGTCGAAATAAATAATATATCTGGTTATCACTCAATAAGTCGCTCACTCTATTCTAATAAAGTATTTGAGTCAATGTTATGGAAAAGTAAGGATTAAACTAAGGCTAGCCGGCTTTAAGGAGCCATTTTCCAACTCAGTCCATTTACTTTTAAAGTGTGCATCAGTTATTTCTTTCTTTCTGCTATCATAATGAAGTCATGTTATGATATGACATGACATGAAAAACAAACATTTTAAATGACATGAAGAAAACTTCAGGCTCTGGAAGTCTATAGGGAACACAATGGGTCATTAAGTCCATTTTACGTTTCCAATCTCTGGGGAAGGCCATTAATGTTCCAAGTGAGACCACAATGAAATCTCGCTGGTCACCCGATAGAGGTAATGGAGAGGAGGTGAGAGGTGAACAGTAATCTGTGCCTCACTCACGGGACACCGCTGATGCAACACGACTGAGAATCTGTCAAGGCAACAACAAAGAACAACAATAACCAAGAATGGAATATTCAATGGGTGTTCAAATGTTTAAGTAAAGAAGCATTTAGTATAGCATTTACACACTGTAGCCTGTTTTTCCATAGCCTATTTTGTGTTTGCTTGAGGGTTGTGTGTGTGAGTGTGTGTGTGCATGCGTGTGCTCGTTTCAAGACTTTAATGTATTTTCTTTGCTTTATCTGTGTGATTGTAGTTTGCTTACTTGAATATTTGGCCTACAGGTTCCTCCCTACTTGATACTTTTGCCAAATGCTATTTTCTGCCTTATGTGGCTAAAATCATGATTCATTTCAGTGGTTCATCTATGCTTGAGATTCCACACACTGAAGCAGTCAAGATAATCCCAAATAAGCATAGCAGGCAATGTTTATTTCATTATAATAGCATTACAATAGGTGCATGGAGCCCACTAGCTAAGAACGTACAAAATACTCAAAAGTATTTTGTCCATTGTCTATATAAACCCTACCACAAGGAAGAACTGTATCTTATCACACCGATAGTACAGATTATAACTAAAAGGCTACAATAGATTCATCTATCAATGAACCTGATTGACACTTGACTACTATGAATTTGTATGCATTAAATATTCTTTATACAGACACTTGGGGACATTTTGTGGGTCTATGAGGTGACCTAATGCAACAACGAATTCCAGTTAACTTTGCACTAAATGCAGAAAACTGAATATAAGAACTTTTTTACTTTTAAGGGTCCTTAAAAGTTGAAACTTTGAACATGAGCTTGTCAACAGTTTTTTTTTTCTCCTGACCTTTGGGGAGCTGTTATCCAGCAAGGGTTGAGTATCTGTCCTCAGTCCCCTGAAAGCAATTAAAAGCAAGATGATGATAAGTGAAGGCCATAGAGGGCAAAGAGTAATTATCAGGAGAGGCTAAAGGACAAAATGACCTCCTCTCCATCTGATGCAACTTTGATGAAGCCATTGGCTCTCACAAACATGGTACACAGTCTATATGCAATTTATTTAATAATTATAACAAATAAAATAATAATATGCAAGATTTTATATCTATATCGATATATAGATATAAAAAATAAAGAAACAGTGTTAGAAAAGCTCATATGGATATTTGTGTTAAACATTGACTATAACTTAACTAATTGTGTTTATGGCCCCATGTTCTATTGCTTCCTGGGCTGCAGCCCCCTCCTAATATCACGTGATCTTACAGGAATACACATGTAGATGTACACAAGTCAAGTACAAATACAAGTGCAATAGTCCATCTATTGAGATGGATGCTGGAGACTGCATCAGTCAAAGGTAACTTGTATGCCCATTTCTTAAATTTCTAAATAAGTTGTGCATTCACCTTGTGTAAACTGACTAATATTTTATTTCCTCAGCTCCTGCACACATTTGCATCAACATGTGTGCAGACTCCACAAATGTGTCTGAATTAGGCGTGACCACATTCACTATGGCCGCCTTCTCCGGCATGGAGCGCTTGAGCTCCATGTACTTTTGCCTTTTCTTCTTTCTGTACATCATCATTATAGTAGAGAACACGTCGTTGATCGGGGTGATCTTGCTGCAGAAGAGCCTGCATGAGCCCATGTACCTGCTGGTGTGTAACCTGGCCGCCAACGGTCTGTACGGCAGCACGGCCCTGCTGCCGGCCATGCTGAAACACATCCTGTCACGGTCTCACCAGGTGACCCTGTCCTGCTGCCTGCTGCAGGTCTTCACCGTGCACACCTACGCCATCGTCGAGTTCACTATCCTCGCAGCGATGAGCTACGACCGCTACGTGGCCATCTGCCAGCCACTGCACTACCACATCGCCATGCCTCTGAGCAAGGTGTACACCATCATCGCCCTGACCTGGCTGTTGCCGTTAGGGGCTTTCCTGGCCATGTTCTCCTTAACGCTCAAGCTCCGCTTTTGTCAGCCCGTCATCGAGAGGTTATACTGTCTTAACTACTCGCTGGTCAGACTGTCTTGTTCAGACACGGGGTACATGAACATCGTGGGCTTACTCACCGTGGTTTTTTACACGGTGCCACAGATTTTACTAATTTTTTACACATACGGGCACATTCTGAAGATCTGTGTGTTCTCCTCCAGAGAGTCTCAGTCCAAAGCCCTGCAGACCTGCACGCCCCACCTGCTGACCTTGGTTAACTACTCCATCGGCTGCTTCTTTGAAATAGCACAGAGTCGATTTGAGTTAAGTCATTTGACCTTTGAAAGTAGGAGCTTTATGTCTCTCTACTTTTTGATATTCCCCCCCATTCTTAATCCAGCCATATACGGCATGAGCATTAAGCGAATAAGGGCACCTGTGTTGAGATTATTCAACAGCAAGAAAAAGATCACGGCAACACCATAGCCAACAATGATGTTTAAGTATATCATGTAGATAGCTCACTCTACAGAATAATTACAGAATAAGTGAATCTCCTAATGCTCTCCATCATTAATCATTTGAGCTATTTAAAAAAGTTTCCTTATGCCTATATCACTAAACAATACTGCATTTATAATAAGACATATTGTTCTCATGCATGTGGCATGTGGTCGTATATGTTCAAAATCCTTATCCTTAAATGTTGTTAAAAAACTGTTTACAAAGTATGAACTGGAGTATACATACATTATTGCTATCTTCCCTGATTGATCTATGATGGTAGATTGACAGGCAAAGTAGCATAACAGGGAGGCAGGAGAGAGAGAAAGAGAGAGGTAATATAAGAGAGAATATAATGTGTGTTTTATCATAACCTTGACACCTTGATCACCACAAATCCACAAACCATTTTGGGCACACAAAATTTCACGCAGTGCAGTTTTAAAATGTTTTAACGTTAAAACTTTTGTTAATAAATACATATGGGAATATATATATAAATGCACGGTTTAAGGATCACTGTCAAGTATATCGTATAAACTTTAAGAGCTGTTACTATGAAAGTTTTAAATAACCCATTTAGCTTAAATATTGTCATTATGAAAGCCCTTTTAGGTGCATAAAGATTGTGATATGAATGTTTATACTGAACTGAATTAACCAACAATACGACTGATGTAAGTCCAACATGAAATGTAGGATTTAGGATGGCCCAGATTTCTCTGGAGCCAAGTCTGTCCACGTCAGGGTGTCCTGAATTGTATCAGGGCATTGGACAACATACGCTGTGATAAAAATGACTGTCAGCACTGCTATTTTGCATTAAACAATATGTTTTGGCTAAGAAAAATGCAATAAATAATACCAAGGAGAAGGTACATTTTGTATCGTGTGTTATTCCTGTCTGTCTATTTGCAGTGTTTGAAAGGAGTGAGGATTCAAACCTTTTCCATTTAAAACACACCCACTTAGAAAGAGCAACAGACATGAAGCATGACTTGGTTTTATTGAATACAAAAGTACGCTACGTACAATATAGCACACTGAACAATGTCAGTCCCACACCAATGGCGTTGTATTCCACTTTAGCTTCACATGCATGCTCATACACTGAACATTATATAAATACAGTTATCCATCTCTCGAGGAGAGTACTTCTCGAAGTAAACCGTATAACAGTGAATAATTATTAAAAAAACACAATGTAGAAGCTGGGTTAACACGGGTGGTATCCAGATCAGACATCTTCAGGACTGCAAAACCATTTACAAACATTCAAGTGGAAGGCATGCATACAAAAATAGACAGGTCGACTCTGGTCATTGCTTTAGAATCGACAATATGGGCTTGTTATTGCCAGGGTTTATGTTTCAGTGCCACAATATTGGATATTATATTTTTTACTTGATCAATTTCAACGTTCATGGCACAGTGTACAATCACTGAGGGGCAGCACTGGATTCACAACAACATCTGTACCCCAAAACATTGTGTACTCACTGCCATTGTGTCACACTAATATAAAATATATATATACCTAGCAACCTATATACATGAGGATCAGACATTATTCAAAATACACACATGCATAATGAAATCCTGAAAAATACAGTTGGTCTGTACAGCTGTGAGATCACCAGCCCTAGAAACACTGTACAAAAGCTGAATCAAATCATTTCATCCACAGAAAAAGGGGGGACCGGCCATGCAAGTAAACCTTACAAAATAAAAGGCTTTTGAATTCAGATGGACACAAAGTGCTGATGTGCAAACGGCGATGCCCTTCGTCTTCACTAATATCCAACGAGAGATCTTCGCTGTTCATTTTTTGCATTGTGCGGTATACTTTCATCTTTTTAAAAGAGAGAGAGAGAGAGAGAGAGGGGGAGCACGGGTGGAAGAGGTACAGCCTGTCTCTTGCACTCAGGGCCTGTATTGAGAGACACTGCTGGAGGAGAGATGCAGAGGAAGGCTGGAAGAAACCTCTGGTCTCTGGAGGAGGATGGGGAAGCTGGCTGGCAGACTGACTGGCTCACTGACAGGCTGACTCACTGACACACTGACTGAACTACGGACAGGCCCGTAGCAAAGGGCTGAAAGGTAGGCAAGGTGGCTGATTGACCGACTGACTTACTGGCTGATTTACAGTTAGGCATGGTGACTTGTAGCTAGGCAGGGTTGCTTAATGACGGACTCTTTTGCAGGTAAACAGGGTGGCTGGCTGGCTTGCAGGTAGGCAGGGTGACTGGAAGCTAGGCAGGGCGGCACACTGGCTGGCTGGCTTGCAGGTAGGGTGGCTGACTGACTTGTAGGTTTGCAGGTAGGCAGAGTAAAGCTGACTGATTGATTTGCAGGTTAGCAGAGTGGCTGGCTGACTGGTAGCTAGGCAGGGTGGCAAACTGACTGACTGGTTTGCAGGTACGCAGGGTGTCTGATGGACTGAGGCACAGGTCAGTCAGTGGTGTGTGGGGGATGTATCCGCTCTATCCAAAGAATCCCAACGACGGATCTCTGGGCTGAGGACTCTGCAAAGCAAGGGTTCAAATCTGATCTTTAACCTCTCCGTTTGTGTTTAAATCAACCCGAATGAAGTGCTTTTTTTTAGTTTAGAACCAAATACATTTCCTCAATGAATAGGTCTTTCTATTCATATCACACATATAATGCAATTCTGTTGTATATACACATATGAGTTTATAGATATCAAGGTCTTCTTCAAATAATAAATATATACCATCAGGTTCCACATTGACTAGTCATACACTTGCCCTTATTGTTGACCCATTGGTCAGGTCAGTAATCCCCCTGTTAAAGTAGAACTAGGAGGTTAAAACAATGAGGTCACCATTCACCTCCTGCACGGGTGCACAGCCATTAGCAAACTACAAATCTGGTAAAGCGCTTTTAGCCGAACATAGCAGATCTCTCGATTTAACAGAGAATTTCCCCTATTTACTAAATCAGCTGAAAAATCACCTGGGGTTACTTTCCTTTTAAAGGAAATCTTCAAGATTTTTCAGCCTGGACCCTATGTTCAGAAAATTCAGATTAAGGGACTAATACCGTCAATAATTTTTATAAATGGTCCAGGATTGATTGAGAACGCTGAATTCGTTCTCTGCGAAAAGGGGCTACAATGTGATCCTTTGGGCAACCCTTCAATGTCCATCCTCTAAAAGTGTTTGTTTCTGGAGGCTCACGTTATATTCAGACATTTAAGAAAGGTACCGAGAAATACATCTTGTTTCTTTACTCAACCATGGCTTGTTACTGTGTGCTCAAAGAGAAGTCTCGCGAGAGTTGAGTTGTTGGGAGGAAGGGAATGGTGGAAAACGTGAGTTAAAGCTGGAGAGAGGAGAGTTGGTAGACTACAGGAAGCGTCGCGTAATGTTATCTCAAAAGATTCGGGTGAGGGCGACAGCGAGACTTCAGAGCAAGACTTCTTCTTGAGCAAGACTCGTTTGAACAACAATAACAAAACCACACGACCACACCTGGTGGCATCAAGTCATGGGACCTTAAAGCTCAGCGAGAGCCTAAAGGTCACACACCTGGTCCCATGACGTGCCAACACACCCCGGTGTCGCGTCATGGGACCTTTAAGCTCGGGCGAGAGGCGGTGGGCCGTACCTTCAGCGAGCTGTGCAGCACGCGGAGCCGATGGAGCTTCTCGCTCAGCAGGGGGTCGTTGGTGCGCCGGACGAAGGAGCGCTTGTACTCCAGGCGCGCGCCGGGCCTGGGGTCCGCGCCGGGGGACAGACTGGCCCGCTCCAGAGCCCGGTACAGGTCCCCCAGAGAGTCGGCCTGCAGCCTGCGCTCCCGCTCGCCGTCTGGCCAGACAACAACGGGCGTATTTGTAAGAAAAGGTTTATCATTCAAATTTAATTATTCAAAAGTAGCCACCGTAAACATATTGATGGGCTAAAATAACATTGTTTGTCAAGTGACATCAATCGTGTGTCATCATTCATCAATATACTATAATTGTCTGCTCAGGTTTTCCAGTGGTACTGCAGATAAGCCAATGCAATGCCAAGTGATTGTGAGTATGTCATTTAGAATTGCTGGTTAACTTGGAGTCCCCTGCAGAAACATCTATAACCACTGGGTAAAGCCCTGAAGGATTGTTAATAAATACTGCCCTCTAGCGGAACTCGTCTTGCATTGCGCTAAGAATTTTTTAATGGCACACAGCGAGGGCTGATTAAATATGACATCAATATCATATTTTTTTTTGCAAATTCTTGTTGCGTCAAATATGCTGGTATGCATTTCAGGTCTGGAGCATAGAGGTAGAGTTATATGTTTGTATTTTAACCTAAATTACATTCAATTACTTAAATGTAAATGTGTCTGTACACAACAACTGTTGGACCAACATACAATTATGGATTCATAATCAAACATTTGAATCAGTGATGATCACGTGAGATTCCCAGTGATAAGAATGAGGAGGAGTTCAAGTATCGCCCTTGAGCCAGGCGTCCCTCGTACTAGGAATCAGTTCCTTTACATCGGTGACTTACAGCAAGACAAAGCTTTGGGGTCTGTCCTGAGAATCAGGCCACACACGTATCCACGTATCTGTGTTACATTCTGCTTTGACCCAGGAGTGGCAGGGGACGTGAATGGCGTCGCAGCGGGCCAATGGGGACGTGAGGGTAAAAGAACAAGGCCCGCCTCCCTGGGGCTCAATGCTTTGACTTCATTCAAAGCTAATGTGTACTGAAAGGGCTCCTGCTCGCTTCACCGTCCAATCACAGAGCCCCGGGGCACAGTGACATCTTTATATATCGGGTGAGGACGAGAAAGAGCACAAGAGAGGAGGGGGGGAGGAGAGAGAGAGACAGAGAGAGAAGCAAACAGAGAGAGAGAGAGAGAGAGAGAGAGAGAGAGAGAGAGAGAGAGAGAGAGATAGAGAGAGAGAGATAGAGAGAGAGAGAGAGAGAGAGAGAGAGAGAGAGAGAGAGAGAGAGAGAGAGAGAGAGAGAGA
>JAOPJL010000146.1:3679604-3694414 GCA_027123545.1 Trisopterus esmarkii | reverse complement strand
TCCCCTTTGGGCTTTGGTTAAGGGGGCCGGGTGGGCCCTCCCCCCCCCCCCCCCCCCCCCCACAGCGGCGGAGGAATACGGGGGCGTCCAGGCTCTGCCCAGCGGCCCGCAGCAGACGGCCCGGCTTCTGGAGCTGGTCCTCAGTAAGGGGAACGCCGCCTCGGAGCTCTTCCGCAACTGGATCCAGAAGAACGACGTGCTGTTGCTCAGAGACCTCATGGGTACAGCCACCAACACGCCGCCACAATCTGTCCCATCCCATCGTGTTTGTGCAGGCCACCGCAGAACGTCGGGACATTACAACCAGTACATGAGTTCGCCCTGCTAGCGGGGGGAGGGGGGGGGGGGGAAGATACCCCAGTCCACGTTTGCATAAGATTCATCCATTCCTGCTTTACATACCGTGGACATTTAAATTCTGTCGACACAGTCGGCACATTCAGTTTTATCACAGCATTGTCACAGATTATGTGCCATTTATTTTTTCCATGATCTGCATTGACAAAAGTCATGCAAGTGATTCAGTTCACATTGCTTTTACATAACTCATTTAAAAACCTGTGTTTTTCCCTCCTGGTTAAATCCTGGCTCTGCTAAGGCAAAGGTACCACTGCTCAACT
This sequence comes from Trisopterus esmarkii, assembly GCA_027123545.1. Lineage (NCBI taxonomy): Eukaryota > Metazoa > Chordata > Actinopteri > Gadiformes > Gadidae > Trisopterus > Trisopterus esmarkii. The sequence continues at coordinate 3,693,794 of JAOPJL010000146.1, read as the reverse complement.
ATTGTCCGTCGCCTTTCAATGCGGTCTCTTAGCATCCTCAGACTTAATGTGTTCTCTCCACTGCACTTTCAGCCCAGGCAAATGAAGCTGTGTCACCAAGTCAGGATCTCTCAGGTACATACACACACATAACCTGCTGCACTGTACTGCAGCCAGGCAGTGGAGACTTCGCTTGAGTTCGCTTATATATATTATACTAATGCAATACATTCATGTTCTCACGTTAGTGGCAATGAATAACTGCTCTTGTACCCGACGTTCATCATGACCTGATTTTTGTTGTAAGATTTGATTGTTTTAATTGTCAATTCTATGCTTGGTCCTGTATTATCTGCTCCTTCTGGCTCACTATCAGCAAATATACATATACTTCTATCTCAAGTACATGGGTGGGGAAACAATGTCGATAGTAACTGTGGTGTCGTAGAATCTTGCTGTAGAAAATGCCATCTAGTCTTAAGTTAGCTTGGTAAATGCGATTGACCACTTTATTGAAACTGTTTGTCGTCTGATGCCGACGACTCTCCATTGGTTCGTTCTATTGGTTTACAAGGTGGTGGGATTCAAGGTTTTTCAGCTGTGTATACGTGGGCGATGTTTCGTAGTAAGTGCTGGTGGCGGGATTCAACTTTTTGCTGCTGTGTGTATCGTGATTGGGACTGTATTCTCGAGAGCTGAGTGTTTGGCTCTGCGACTAATGACCCTCCTCTCTGCAGAGCTACCCATGGAGGAGCAGCTGCGGCGGCTGCAGGAGGAGCGAACGTGCAAGGTGTGCATGGATAAGGAGGTGAACATCGTGTTCATCCCCTGTGGACACCTGGTGGTGTGCAAGGAGTGCGCTCCCTCGTTGAGGAAGTGTCCCATCTGCAGAGGGCTGGTGAAGGGGACCGTCAGAACGTTCCTCTCTTGAAGGAGCGGGAACCAGGGTAGAGGCTCCTGGTCTCTAGTGGTTTAGTCAATGGATTTTAGCATGTGGTGCATCTTGTGAAGTTCTAGGCCAGTGTATTTATGGAAGGGGGTTTCAGAATATTGCAAATGCAGGCACGCTTACCAGGCTATTACTATTTAAGTAGCCTGGTGATGAATCATTTCTATAGATCTAGTTATACTGAGTTACACACCAACGAGGCTGAAGTGTGATCGTTGTGCCTAATAAAAACCTGTACATTCTCACTTATATATAATTTTAGGCTTAAGTTGGTCAATTTCAAGCTGTTTAACCCAGTGAAATGTACACCTTAATTTATATCAAACATGTTTGCTCCACATAAAATAACACAAATATAGCAAAGGGATGTATCCATTCCACAGCCATTAAATATTCATCCATTAAGGTACATTTCCAAAACTATACAAGGTTTCAACATTTCATTTAAAAAAGTCTCAAAATTCAAATGTTCAGTGTGTAGAATTTTGCTAAATCTACACAACGGACTTGGTAGAAATGGAACATAATATACATAAGTATGGTAAATTAGTTAGCGTTATTAGGGTATCCAATGATGATTTTTTTTCATTGGCTTAGTGAGGCCTTTATAGCTAAATAGAACAGCTCTTGAGGGAACGTGCTTATAAACCTTTGGGTTAAAAAATGATATGAAGGCGTTATCCCATGGCTACCACCCATGTGATATTTAAGTACCATCGTTAAGGCCCCACGTGCAATTTGTAACATGCCACTATAGAGCCTTTAGGTGAAGTTTTCCCCTCTTAAACTGATTGAACTGGTTTATCAAAAAGAAATTTACCATTGGGCAAATAAAATATTGTTTTGCTAAAAAGAAATTGCAGGGTATGTGTAAGCATAGTGCCATTCATCCCATGCCTTAAACACTTATGTAAATCCAATGTTGCAAACTAGATTAAGTTTTAAATGTATTAACCAAATACAATTCATGAAATCTATCAAGGAATTGTCACTTTACACTACTTTGCAGTTGTGGAAGAGAACACTACAAACTAGAACTTAGCTCACACTATTGATGCAAGTGCACCTATATAAAATCCTTGTTTAGGTATGTCTTTTTGCCAAGATGCGAAGGCCAAACCCATTTATGCCGGGTGATTTTAAAATGTTTCCATAAACTGACCATTTTGAGAACGATAAACTCACGGCAATATTTCACATTTGTAGTATACCTAATATTATGTATGATATGCTTTATATAAAAAAAATATATTACATTTTAACGTAATTCAAGAGTGATAGTATTGAAATAAAGACATTAATTATACTGTATATTCAGACAGAGTCTATTCATTGGAAATTAGTGAGTCTGAACTGAATTAGTTATCAAATTCAGGAAGCTAAAATAAGATTTTTTACAAGAATTTCCTCACTCCCACCACCCAATACTTGGAAACCACCCAAAACAAATTTGTACTTTCCAGACTGACAGTCATCACGTGAATCAGGATTGTAGAGATTTGGTCTGAATTGTAGTCTGCAGTCACATACAATTCACTCAATAGCAACCATTGAGAGTTGCAAGTTAAACACAGACAAGTCATATTTTTACAAATATTTATTTTTATCCACATATCTCCATTCCCAGTTTAGATGATGCCGATCTGAAAAAAATAAATAATGGATTAGATTGAGCAATACAATCGGTGGCTCTTTTGACCTCACAGGGAGTCTGCAAAATTAAAGTAACATCACTTGTAAATCATCTGATTAGATGAAAACAGAGGCCCACTTACTTTGTTTGCAACGTCCAATGCATCATAATCTGGTGCAAGTCTGACGTATGCCTTCTTTTCACCATCGGGCCTGTAATGTGAAACAGTGACGTTAAAGGAAAATATCTTGGCTGTGGTCATTTTGAAGCACAGAGTTGCCACAGCAACCCTTATATAATTTGATTGTTCTTCTCAAGATCAAATATAATGACCTACAATTAAAGCTATAGAATTACAACTACTTTGATCTACTAATAGTGAAAATATATCATCCTCATTGCTGGTGTACCTCCTAAGAATACCTACCTACCCCACCCCCATTTTACAGAGACACCATGTCACCATGAAGGTAGGAAAGTTCGAGAATACTGGAGAACAACTCGAAGCAGCTTTAGGGCCCACCTGATCAGCGTGTTGACCTTGGCAACATCGATGTCATACAGCTTTTTGACAGCGTGTTTGATCTGGTGCTTGTTGGCCTTGACGTCCACGATGAACACCAGTGTGTTGTTGTCCTCAATCTTCTTCATGGCCGACTCGGTGGTCAGCGGGAACTTGATGATGGCATAGTGGTCCAACCTAGAGACAAGGCACCGGGCATCAGTTTAAAAGGCCATCACTACTTCAACCAGCCTACAAGGTAAGCTTTAAACCTCATCCATCCAACAGGAGAATTAAGGTGTTGGATCCACATGAGCAAAATAGAAAAGGGACAGTCATTTCTACTTAACAAAAACAACACTAACAAAAGCAAGTTGAAGGTTCTGCTTATTGGCATGGTATTGGGTGCATCAGACGTGAAATTTTGGAATCATATTTTTCATACTTTGATCGCTGTAATCATCATTTGCACCAGATAAATGACTGGGAATATTACCATGATTTATCATGGCACACTATATACACTCACTTGTTCCTACGAGGAGCACTCTTGCGAGGATACTTGGGCGATCTGCGGAGACGCAGGGTCTTGGGGCGACGGAAGGTGGGAGAAGTCCTGATCTTCTTCTTCTTCTGACTGTGGACTCCTTTAAGCACGGCCTTCTTGGCCTTGAGTGCCTTCGACTTGGCCTCAGTCTTGGCAGGGACAGCTAGATGAAAAGTACATGTTGTATTTAGTTGGTGCAGATGTATGATATCTGATGGCACACGTTCACACCTCCCTCCTTGTCACTGAAGTTTGGTTAAAAAAAAAAACCTACATCAAGATGATCGTTATTGAATTAAACAAATTCCTGTAGCTTCTAAATGGTAATTACGCAGCATTAGTTTCTATAAATGGGTTCTGGCATCAGTGGTTCCTTTGAGTTCGTCACTGGAAATCAGAATTTATAAATACACATCATTTGCACAGAATGTCCCATTTGTAAAGAAATATAATTCAACCTAACGAAGTTAACCGTGTCTCTTTTCGTTCAGTCCACTTTCACGTGTAGCGATGCATTGCATGTCACTAGATAGCTACAATACGTAGCATACACATACAAACACACAAATGCCGTACCTAAATTCCCAATGTAGGACATGGAATAATATAAGGGTTGGTTCATATAAATTGTATATTTGAAGGGCCATGGCAGGTGGATCGGTTGAATTATTTCAGAAACAGCCGGTTAGCGCACATTAGCGTTAGCAGAACGCTAGCACATTGCTGCTAGGAAACTTGCGTGGTGATTTGTGCAATCTCTATACTTGAAAACGAACGTGTTATAAACATGTTATCCGGTTAGAATGGGAGTACTACTTGTTCTGGTAATATTTATGAACGTATCATGACTTACGTTTACGCTATTTCGCCTATTTAGAACATTATTATCAAAGATGAACGTACCTTCCTTCTTCACCTTCGGTGCCATGTTGAGAAAGGAAGACACGAGGGGGTTTCCGGCCCTATAACGCAAGGGCGAGATTTTAGTGTTGGTATCGCGATCTTTGGGTAACGAGGTCCATACACAGGAGAAAAAAAAAAAAGACGGAACCATGGAATTTCCAAAATATTTTACTTTATTGATTTACTTTACCTGAATCCAACATTGCTTTCAAACGTTGATACAATCATCCAATTTATACTTTGAGTGATCTCTAAACACTTATATTTAACAAACTAAACAGTTGCGTTGTCAACTCTAGTCTTCACAACTATTACAATTTGATAGGGAAACATTGATGTATGTACGAAATAAATGCACTACTTAAGTTATTTACTGAACCTTGACCCACTGCTTGTTGTAGTTTGTAAACCCTGACCAATTCAATACTTTTATTTGACTAGTTAATTGCATCAACCATTTAAATGTAATATATATAACCCTATAACCCTAACCCTATATATAAATATACATATACAAACACATATTATAAAGACCCTGGTGTTATTTCAGATGAAAGCCAATATGATGAGGGTTACAATGACAATCATTAACATGAATAATCCTTTTACAAACTCTATATATTTTTTCCCCATTTAAAAGAAGATACAAGGTACATTTGTCACTGTGCTGCTCAAGTGACTGCACAGTGCCCAACTAATAATAATATACTATAATAGTACTTAAGTCAGTTGTTTTTAAATGTAGGTCTAACTAGTTAGCATGAGAAAACCAGACATGTCATAATAATGTTTTATTACATATCAGGATCAGAAAAAAGGTACATAGATTACAACAGCAGCATGAATGCAAAATAAAACGTCCATCGTTCTGTTTTCAGTTCAGATATCAAGCCTTTACTCCGTCTCCTTTAGTTTTCTTGCCTTTCTTCTTCAGGGAGCTGAAACAACAATAACATCATTCAATTAATATACTGCTCTGAATATGTCCTGAACCACAATCATGTAAGACATTCAAACTGAAATGTTCTGTCCATAACCGATCACAGCTCACTAACTGAATCCAGTGTAGGACTTAGGGATAGTTCACCCATTTAGAACCGGCGTTAGAAATGACGTCAAACGCGTCATTTGACGTCCTTTCGGGAGAAAATTAGATGAGAAAAAATGGGCCAAGGGGAGACTGGTTTAGACTGATATTTTTTTATATATTAATTTACATTACAATAGCGATTTTATAATGATAGAACGCCGGTTCTAAATGGGTGAACTATCCCTTTAAGGATGATGGAAGGTTACCACAACATAGAATAATGCAAATTGGACCACATTCCACACAGATTTACTTACTTCTTCGGCTTTGAACCCTTTTTCTGAGACTTCTGCTGGTTTGTTTTCTGCATTTTTCTCTTTCCCTGTTTCTCTTCACCTTTGCCCCCCGTCGTGTTAGAGGTGCTCTCTGTCCCAGACTCTTGCTTCCCAGCGGCCTGCTGGGATTTCTTCTGCCTCTGCTTTTTTGGTCCTTTGGCGTTTTTGTGCATCATGGAGCGTGGTGTGGTGGAGATCGTGGCTCTGTGGGGGGGTTTCTGTTTGAGCCACCTCTTCAGTTTACTGGATGGAAAGAAGAAAAAGACTCACCATGAGAATCATCATTATAAACAAATGAATTATCACGACACGTGGTGAATCCACAACTGCACAAAGACCTGCTGAAACGACACTGATTCAAGCAACTGCTTATAGAGCAGTACTAAAACATGTAGTCGCTCCTCCATGGCGTGCCACTGGATATCGAGGTGCAAGGAGAAGGATTCGTACCCTTTGATCTTCTTCAAGCCCATCATGTAGTCCGGTACGGGACAGCCTGCCTGCTTGATCACGTTGGCAATGCTGAGGAAGATGGGACAGATGTGTCGTTGATACAAACTCCAAAACACCTTCAAGTACCAGTTGGAAGACACTGATCAAAACCCTGCACTGGATTTCTAAACAATGTAAAAAATGTGTAGTGTGGTACGATGTGTACATGCATACCTGCGCAGCAGTGGCTTGTCATTCTCTGTGAAAAAGGTGACTGCTTTCCCCGTGTGCCCGGCCCTACCCGTGCGTCCTGACAACGGATGACAAATAAAATCCACGCATTTTAAAAACACATCGTCTCAGTCCCAGAAACAGTTGACAAGAAGAGACACATTGCAGAGAGAACTGACCGATGCGGTGGATGTACTCCACGGCGCTGGTCGGGAAGTCGTAGTTCAGAACCAGGTTGACTCCTTTGAAGTCGATTCCTCTGGCCAGGATAGCAGTGCAGATCAACACCCAGATATCGCCAGAGCGGAAACTCTTCATCACGTTGTCCCTCTAGCAGAAAAGCCAACACATCGCACCCGAGTCAGGTCCTGCCGTCCCAGCTTTGTGACAGGGCCCCTGTCAAAAATGTGTATGGGTGTGTCTCTCCTGTACCTGTTGCTGTGTGCGATCTGCATGGATAACATCCACATTGATGCCCTCGTAGACCAACTCGTGGAAGAGTTCTCGCGCTCGATCGATGGACTGTACAAACACTAGCATGGGGGGCATGAAACCCTGAGAAAATACAAGAAGACCATCATTAATGACTCCCATCTTCAGACCGTCAGTTCTAAAGAAGAGTTGTGGTATTCAACCAAAGGGACGCCACCTTTTTGATGAGGTCCCTCACTGCCAGCAGCTTCCCGTTCTCAGTCCCCACAAACAGCAGCTCCTGCTCCACCGACTCCACCGCCGTGTTCCTGGGGACACAAGGGAACGGACGGCACAGTCACCATGGGAAAACGGACAGGCACACGTCAAGTATGCCCGGACCACGACATTACACCCGGACCACCACATGAAGCCTGGACCACCACATTACAGGACATGACCCGGAGAGCGACCGGGGAGCTTTACCTTTGGCCCACGTTGACAGAGACGAGGTTGTCGAGGTTCAGTCGGCACCACTGCTCCACCTCCGCCGTGCACGTGGCGCTGAAGAAGGCCCTGCGCACGCGGGGGCAGGAGCAGGCCAGGAACAGGGTGGCCAGCTGATCCCGGAAGCCCCTCTTTCCGCCCTCAAACAGCTTGTCCGACTCGTCCACCACCAGCCACTCCACCCTGGAACACGCAGTCGGGTCATCATGTGTGGGGTTATTGATGCCCTGAAATCCCCTCCAACAGGTTCTTAGCCTGACCGTAACACCAACAAACCCGGACCGACTTTATATCCAAACATTGCAATTCAGCACCCTACACCTAAACTTTACCATCTAACCTAAGACCACTTAAATGTACAAGTCATCGTAGGCCGAACCACTGGAAAAGCCAGTTGCTCCCGGTTGGAAAACTATCGCTAAGCAACGAGCTAGGTAGCCTAGCTTTGTTATGAAACCAGATTGAATCCAAGGTTGTACCTGCTCAGGTCGAGGCCGGGAGGATCCTCTTTAAGAAGGTAGATCAGTCGATTCGGAGTGCTCACAAGGATATCTGGAAAAACACAAACGGAGGACAGGGAACAAGCTGAGAAAATCCCTTTTCTCTAAAACTCATGTTTCAGATCAATGTCCAAGTGACCTCGCATTCCAACTACAAGAACCCATTCCATGTTTCACGAGGCACTGTATTGCCAGTAGCAGAATACATTCCACTGATCTTACCGTATTTTTTACTCGACTGAGGTCCGTATTTCTTGGCTGCTAGGGAGGCCTTGTCGATGATGTGAACTCTGAACCCAAGACCATCTGACAGCCGAACCAGCTCTCTGTGGGTCTAACGATGGCAGAAAATGAGGTTGGTTAAACATATGTCAAAATACAAACACATACCCAGAGCTACAGTATCCCCCTCTTACAGCTCATTAAGCCACGTGGGTTTCTTGGGTCCAGGTAATTTGTGAAAGTGATGGTGTAGCCGGGTGATGTCGGTACCTGGCTAGCCAGCTCCCTGGTGGGAGAGATGATGACGGCCCTGAAGCCCTTATTGGCTGGTTGCTTCAGGTGAGCCAGCAGGGGTAAACAGAAGGCGAGCGTCTTTCCTGATCCCGTTGGAGCGCAAGCGAGGATCTCCCGGTTCTGGAAGCAATAGGAAGCAGATTCAGTCCCCAGGCATCGGACCAGTCGTTCACACACCAGACCATGCCGTCAGTCGTACACGGCAATAAGCAGTGTTCCCTCAAGTGTCCTGTAATGTTCTGTAGCATTCTGAAGTTGGCCGTGTTGCGATGTCCCTTGAACGCTGCTTACATGCATCATCAGGGGAACCGCCTGCATCTGGATGGGGGTGGGAGAGCTCAGGCCGGCTTCTTGGAGATTCTGAAGAATTCGTGGGTTCAGGCGGTACTCGGTCTGCAGTTCCTCAAACGTGCACACCGGTTCAGGGACATCCGTGCCGTGCACGTATATGCGGTTCTGATTACGAGTGCGGTTGACCTGAAATAAATTATATTTTAAAAAATCATGATATGTAGAGGGTATTAGAAAGGCTTTCACAGAATTGAAATGACTCTTTGGATACAAATTTACCACCAAATAGCTATATAATAGCTAAATATATATACCTTTTCATTATGGAGGTCTTTAAGTCTCTTCAAGGAGGCCCTCTTCGTTCCATCCTCCTGCTGTTGAGGTTTTCCTTCAGAGGATGTTGTCCAGCTGATTCCATTAGAGCCACTTCTTTCTTGTGGTCCACCAGCTACTTCACGAAAGACATGATTATTGCTCCAAAATTAAACGAGTAATTCTAGGGGACAATATTATTTGTCCCGACTAGCCGACTGCACTTGCAAAAAGACAGCCTGCTTAGCCATCGACCCAATAGTGTTAATGTTTACCTTCTGTGTCAACCTTGATACTCCTCTTCTTTTTCTTCGACTTCACAGTCAGGTCTTCTGGCTTTCTTTTCCTTTTTTCTCCAACTTCACTTTCCTCCTCTGCTTCCTCACAAGGAGCATCCTGGGGTTCAGTCTTGCTGCTTGAGCCTTTCCCAAAAAAGTCGATTGCCGAGATCTGATCGGCAGTCGCGTCTTCTCCCTGAGAGCGCACTGTCTGTATGAAACGACATGTTGCCTTACATTGGTGAGTTTCGTTTTAATGTATATACCATCACAATAATATTAGCGTAAAACTGTTCCAACTTAACGGTTGTGATACAACGTAAAGTATCAGAGCATGCTCTTCCAATGTCTCACATATAAACCAACTCCACGACTGGACTAACTGTTATTGTCATGGACTATTTGTCATTCACCAAATACAGAAACGAACGGCACATACCTTAAAACGATCAGCGTCTTTTCCAAATCTCTTTAAATCAAATTTCGCTCCAGCGCCAAGCTTTCTGAACAAATCCACGGCGTCCATTCCGACAGCGTGGTTTGTTCTTCAGGCATTACTAGTCAACATCCGGATTATGCATCAACCCTTGATGTCAACGTTGCCCTCTTGCGGACACTTTATGTACAATCCAATCATCTACAGCAATTAGCATTTATATTTTTTGGGCATTGATTGCATTAATTGTAAACATGTTTGACAGAGAGCTCAAATAAATCAGACGTTTTTATTTGTGGAAATTATTTAATGATTGAAATAATACAAATAATCAAATAAATACTACATAAGACGTCTTCAGAAGACAAGAACATACAGTCTTCCGTTTAAAGACTGAACATACATTATGAGTCTGATGAGTTATGAGGCTATATATTGGTTTCATTCTCAGCCTGTTGCACTAATGTTAACTCTCTGGTCCATTGTGACTTGAATCTCAAAATCTGTCACGCCTTCACAAGACTGAGGGGGAATCATAAGCTCGGCTCGGCTGAAACTGACAACGCAAGCTCCAACTCGGCACTGCTCTTAAGCAGATCCTCTAGATAGTCCACAACCCTCTCTCTCCCGCTCTCCCTCTCCCTCCTCGCCCCTTCAGCCTCCCCCTCCGCCTGCAGCTCTTTCAGCCCAGCCAGCGTTTGCTGGAGGGCTGTGGTTCTCTGCTGTACACTGAGGCCTTCCGTCCCGCTCTCCCCCTCCCCCGCTGTCCCCCTGTCTCCCCCCTCCCCCCGCAGGTAGCGGAGGAGGTGCTCTCTGAGGGCCCCGCCCTCGTCCCCCGCCAGCGCCGCCCCCAGCGCGGGCATGTCCTCCCATTGGCTGAGGCTGAGCAGGTGCATTAGGGCCTGCAGGAGCGTCTCGCGCAGGCTAGCGCAGTAGCGGTACTCCAGGAAGTCGTGCGTCTCCTCGCTGTTCTCCAGCGCCGTGGCCAGTGAGCGCCACACGCAGACGAACTTCTCCACGTCGCCGTAGCAACCGCGGCGTGCGGGCACCGAGAGGGCGGCGGCCGACTTGATCCGCACCTTGAAGTTCTTACAGGAAGTGACCACGGTGCACAGCGCGGAGAAGGCGTCGCTGGACCAGGGGGCGGAGTCTAGGCAGAGGCAAAAGACAAAGAGTTTGGATGTCATCCTAAAAAGGGATAAGTGCTGTCAATGATACAGCACTTGGGAGCATTGCCATGGAAACTACTTTTTAATCCGATGTTGACCAGGTAACCATTTTGAACAAATCACACCCCTGCATCGTGATCATCCTTCAAATTGCCCAGGTTTACACTTACCAAGTGGCAAGGCGGGGTTTCTGAAGGCGTTTCCCAAGGCATAACAGGCGTTCCATCGGACCTTCATGGTGGCCTCTGATTGGACGGTCTGTACCAGAGCCCTCACAGCCTCCTCTAGAGGGCGTTGGAACACTGAGCGAGTCAGCTGACCATACCGCAGGAAGTGAAGAAGATTCCCCAGTGCACGCACGGAGTTACACTTTACCTGAAACAGTCAAATAAGGATAGGGCATTTTATATGATGGATAGGATTCAGGTATTCTACTGATAGTCAGTGTTTCATATACTGTTAGTCAGTGTTTTGCCAAAATGTTGTTGGTTCCAACCCCAGTCTACCTTTTGGCATCCTACTTACTCCATAATGAGATATACTTTAAAGTGGCTTTGGATAAAAGCGTCTGCTAAATGACAACTGTAGCAGTAGTAATACATATGCATCACAAATACCCCTTGGACCCCCATGTTGTCATGAAATGTAGTCTGAAATAACGGAGTAAAGCATCAACCGGTAATTTTGTGGATGTTAATCCAGCCTCCGCTCACCCGGTCCTTGTCAGCAGAGGCCCGGGTGGCGGACTGCAACATTTTCAGCAGCAGCATGTCAGACAGTTCCTCCTGGAAGTCAGTGCCAACACTCTCCCTGAACCGGGGAACAATCATGAGTCAGTCATTATAATCAGGACACATTAGCAGCACTTCAGGTTTTGATTAAAAATAACAAAATCCCTCTCTTTCCTCCAAATATAATAAAGCAGTATTGTTCCAATAAAGACAATGTTTCCAATATGCGTCTTCTCTTGAAGTTCCTCAATGTTTGCCTACAGATTGGCATAAGGCCATAGTGCGAATCAAACTCGTTAGTTACCCTGGCATTGTTAACACCAGTTCAGTTGGAGAGTACCAATGTGTAGAAACATTGAAAATAAACTCAGAAACTGATCTGTTACATCTATACAAAGAGTGTGCCGTTTTACAGAGGAACCATCAGTGTGTAAAAACGTAATTCTTACATGTTGACAATAAGCGTGTCTGTGAGGTTGCCCAGCGACCAGGCAGCTTTGGCTCGGACATTTGGCGATTTATCCTCGAGTGCCATTAGAATGGTGTTAGCTGTGTCGGCCACGAACATCACATCCTGCATACAGAGAGGGAATTGAATATTTTTTGAATGGCCAATCCAAAACTAATTTCATCATGCAGTACTTGCAGGTCATGCATTGAAATCAGAGATTGCTTGGCAGTAAAACTGTGTAGTGATATTATCACATCATTAGATATTCAGATTAACGCTGGGCCGTTTCAATGCAGTCCGACCCAGGCTTAATGGTGAACAACGGCTGCTGGCAGCACACTCCAGCATCTTATAGCACTTCAGGATTTAACATTACGCCACAGCCAAATTTTGACTTCATGAACAGATAAACATCTTAATGGGCTTCAAAAGGCACACACCAGGACTAAGATGTATACAAGGTAAACCTGTGTGAGTGCACACTATGGCTTAATGGGTTTCTATCCAACCTCTAAGGAGGTTATAGGATATTCATTTTTAGGCGAACACAAACTGAACAATAAAAAAAGATGATCAAGCGTTTCTCATATCTCAGACAAAACCAATAGCTAGACAGTCTTTTAGGTGAGAAAAGACTGCATATTCAAACAACACTTTTCTATCCAACTGAAGAAAGAGCAGAGCGGGGGCCAGACCCAGCCTGGTGCGTGGAGGGTACCTCTCGGAGGCAGGGGAACAGGATGTAGACCCCCAGAGCCCGCACTGCCGCCGCCTTCACCAGAGAGTTCTCACTGTAGGTCAGCCCCAGCAGCACCGTGATGCACATCATCTGGATCTTATCCTGCACACACGGAACACACAGTCAATCTCCTCATTCCACACACACACAATCTGATCCTGTATGCACTACAATCACATTATGAAACCAAATCCAACTTTTATTAGAACCATGGTCTAACATCATCATTATAATACAAAACAATACCAAGAGATGGTAAATGGACTGCATATATACAGCTCTTTTCTAACCAGTGGCCACTTAAAGCGCTTAAAAATATTTCGTAAGATTCCCCCATTCATGTACACGTTCACACACCGACGGCGGTGTCAGCCTTGTAGGGAGACAGCCAGCTCGTCAGGAGCAGTCAGGGTGAGGCGTCTTGCTCAGGGACACCTGGACACTCGAACTAGAGACCTTCCGGTTTCCAGCCTACCTGCTCTACCTCCTGAGCCGCATGCCGCCCATGTGTTACAAACGTACACTCCTGCAACAACACAACACCTCGTGGTATGCTACACACGTGTGAAACACAAGGCGGCGCTCACCTCCAGCTGTGTGAAGGCCAGCGGGAGGATGGAGGAGAGAGCGTCACACGCGCTGGTCTGCAGGGTGGGGTGATGTTCACTCTGGAGGGCCCCGTTCAGCGGGCCCCGGAGAACCTCGGTCCAAAACTCCACCACCTACGCGCACACACACACACACACACACAGTACTTTAGTAGTTAGCTCCAATAGTAGCCTTGAGCCTTGTAATGACCTACGGTCATGCAGCATGTCAAGTACACAAATGAACACAGTATTGTAGTGACCTGGCTCATGGGCAACCGGGCAGGCAAAGGGACGGTGCTCTCTGGTCGGTTCTGCTGGATGATCCCCGTGCCCAGCTCATCCAGCAGCTACACAAACATGATCAGAGCAGCACACGCTACATTTACATTTACTTTTACATTACACATTACACAAATGTACATCCACAGGTCACACAGGTCAATGGCCAGACTTTCCAAATGAATAACAATGCGATGTGTAATGTGCTATGGTGGTAGTGGTCATACCTTGGTGCCATGGAGCTGGATGGAGGGGTCAGACTCCTGGAGACATTGGGCGCTCACCTGGCCCAGCTCACTCACACACACCTGGGCCAGACAGAAGTAGCCCCGCACCAAGTGGGCAAGAACCTGTAGCGCGTGCGCACACGCACACACACACACACACACACACACACACACACACACACACACACACACACACACACACACACACACAC
>JAOPJL010000146.1:3638367-3652446 GCA_027123545.1 Trisopterus esmarkii | reverse complement strand
ATTTCTATGTGTATGTCTCTGTAGTTCTATGTGTATTTCTATGTGTATGTCTCTGTAGTTCTATGTGTATTTCTATGTATGTCTCTGTAGTTCTATGTGTATTTCTATGTGTATGTCTCTGTAGTTCTATGTGTATTTCTATGTGTATGTCTCTGTAGTTCTATGTGTATTTCTATGCATGTCTCTGTAGTTCTATGTGTATTTCTATGTGTATGTCTCTGTAGTTCTATGTGTATTTCTATGTGTATGTCTGTCACGGTGTCCAGACATAAAGTGCAGCATTGGGACAACCCAACATAAAGAGTCTGACCACAGGGTTTAAGGGGATAAATTAACGTCTTTACTTGAAGCAGATATCTGTTAGATATCTGTTAGCTCCACAAAAAAACCCAGGAACAGAAACAACCAAGGTGGTTACTACACGACAGGAAAGAAAAAAACCAACAGAGGAAACCCTCCCGCTCACCAGCTGGGCGGAGCCTCTCACCGGTCTGCCCGCCGCACAACTCACGGAGCGGACAAATCAAAACAGAGTGTCTTCTGGGTAATCTAGCTTTCTACCCTGACTGATCCTATGCTTAATGTGAAGAAAGTTATGTCGTGGCAATTTCTCTATCAGATTTTGCGTCTAAGACAGATGAGATATTTAGATGAAAAAAGCTTAACCGATTCCCGTATACAGGTAGGGTAGATTCTCTATATACCAACATTGATACTCGTCTCCGTTTAGAGGCTATAAGAAAAACATTGGACGCATCACCCGTTCCATCTCGTCCTGATGACTTTATTTAACAATTTTTACAGCTTACCCTCACCCGAAACGAGTTTCTTTTTGATAAATCTTTTTTCTCCAAACATGCGGTTGTGCCATGGGGAGAAAATCTTCACCAGCCTATGCAGACATCTACCTGGCTGACTGGGAAGAATCGGCTTTCCTCAAATGCCCGTCACACCCCCTTCTATACTACCGGTACCTAGATTACATATTTGGACTCTGGGACAAATCCGAGAGTTTCATAATTTTATTCACATCCTCAACTCACACCACCCCAGTATCAAACTCAAACACACTCATCTTCAGCAGCATGCATTTATGACCGAGAGAGACCTTTCCAAACAGTTTATTTTAGGTTAGACTTTTATCTTCTTATTTATCGTTTTATAACTTCTATTGAATTTCTGTTATTGATGTGCAATCTTTATTGACGCGTCCGCTGTGCGGGGTGCCCCTCCGTGGGCGGCCCCCCAGGACCCCAGCCCATCAGGCCCCCAACGGCCCCGGTGCTGTCCTGCTCAGCCCAGAGGTCCTGGGGTGGTTAGAACAAAACTATACAAATGACAACATGAATCTAAAAAGATTAACCTTGCTCTGATTCCCCCTCAGACTCTGCCTCCTCCTTTCTCCTCCTGAAAAATTACAGCAAAAATATAAAAATAAAGCACACAAAAAACAACAATTATATAAGGAAAAAATATCTATATACAAAAATATAAAAATTTAATAAAAGGTATCAGAATGATGTGCCAGTGCACCTAGAGTCATTTCGACTAACAAAAGCTGATCATTACATAAAAAAACTAACCCTAACCCTACTAACCCTAAATGCAATAACGTTGCAAACGGTCTCCAATGATAAATAACACACTGGCTCACTAGGTCCGATGGCCCCTGGTCCCTGAACTACCACTTAAAGTCACGTTCATGGAACTCAACTCTAGCTGAAAGAAGCCTGACGGGTATTCCATCAAAGTCGCTAAAGAAAGCGGCTCTTTGTTGATAAAGCCCGGTTAGAACTAGCGCCACTAGTTCCATCAACGCAGTTCAGCCGCGCCCTGCTCAGGTTAGTTCAGCCAGGCTGACGTTATCGTGGATTACGCGCGTTTACGAGATATGGAACCAGCCCAGAACCGTGAATGTCGAAACATGGATCAAATGTCCGAAAAGGACCGAGCGGGATCACAACTCTAGCTGAAAGACGCCCGGCTCAGCGGAAGAAGCCCGGCTTTGCGCTTAGCTTGGTTCCCTCAGCTCAAAAACGGAAAACACATCTTTACATTGTATTGCACGCACAGCAAGACCGTGCAGCGCATACATTGGTGACCGGAATAAAGTAGCAATGTAATAAAGTGTGTGTACATTTGTATATTTGTGTTTGTAAATTTAAAATCGACATTAAAATGACTAACGTGTTACAAATACAGAAGTAAATAAATATCTTCACGGGCGCAGCCATTTTTGTTGAGAGCGTCATCACGTCGCTTGGACTACTCTCAGAATCCCGAGGGGGCGGGACCAAAAGGGGGCGTGCCTCCGAGAAATGCCGCAAGAGAGCCGGGAGATTTCCCCACTTCCGAGGCATCTGGAACACCCCGTTGCCTACCCTGCGTTCACGTCACGGATTTTAACCTTTTTGGATTGGATCAGGGGTTTTAATCAACGTGATTGGATCATCTCTGGCTATCCACTTATTAATATTAATTATTTTTCCGGATTCCGCCTACGAAAAACACATTCGCCAACCTCAGTGTCCCCACTCTATTATCGATCACTTTGGTAAAATCGTTAGTTTTTTAGCATGTGACCAGTCCAATCGGTCCGACCAGTTTCGGCTGTGGTTTGGATGCAAGGGCAACCACACCAGTTGTAGTGGGTTACGTCTTCCTGGCCTCTTCATTGTACCCCCAGGCCTCCAACCTGAGACACGCCCAGCAGAGAACCGTAGTCAGTGCCCGTTGTTCTCCCCGTCCAGGGCCACATCCTAACGACCCCCATTTTGATTAGAGCCACTCCCGGCCCTTGGTAGGAGCCGAAAGTATACAATTGCCTTCTCGCAAATCATCAGTTATGGTTTCGTCTACAGTGTGCAACATATCAAAAGGTTTACCTGGTAAATTGAAACCAATAGGCGTCTTACCACTTACCATTCCGATTTACGTTCATACCATTCCCCAGCCGTTACCTCAAAAGATATGATTCGGGTTTTTTTTTAACAAGCTCGGATTCTCATTCATCTTTAAGACTTGAACATTAATACAAAATTGACAATGAAATAAGTCGGGAACAAAATGGTCTCCAGTTCCAATGTACATTATCATTAACAGTACCGTTAAGCATTAGAAGACACTTAAACCAAAGGTTTTTTTTATTACTAACAAACTGCCAAATACACTAGTTTGTGTAGACCCCAGAGGTCCTATAAACAGAACGTTGTAGACATCGAATTCCAGAGCTATCATTTAAAACAAATGGCATACCACACAAATTAAGTCAACACAGAAGCGAAAGACCCCCCCCCCCCTTCCAGACAGCAGTCCATATCAGCAACAAGCCCTTCTCCGCATTACTCACATCTGAAGATGGTTTCAAAATATCCAGAAAGGTGCGCACCGGTTGACGACACAAAAGATGCAAGCATTCCCTTTCGCAGTTACAAGTCTATTTACATTGAATTAGCATATACCAACATGGGCCATGTGGTAGAGGGGAGAAAGATAAGTTAACATTTTGAATTTTAAAAGTTTGTTGGATTAGAATTTCATGTTTTGTTAAACTGGTAACCATGGCCACTTTAAACCTCAGTAAGGAGACTGCAGAGGACACACCTGGACCCTGTAGCCTTCCAGGTGAACTTAAGACTTGGCTCAAGAGTCTGGAAGCACCAGAACGGGGAAAAATTACTGAAAAATGTTTATTTTTTCTTCAAAAACAAAACAAAAGCTCCTTTACAGCATCAATGTTTTGTTCTGTAAAGCCAGCAGACATGTAAAATACAACCCTTACAATACATTAGAATCAAAAGGTACCAAAAAGTACGGTAAAAATTACACTTCCAGTGGTGGAAATGTGGGGGAAAAAAAAGAAAACTACTGGAAAACAAAACATGACCGGGTAAAAAAAAAAATTTGGAAAAAGTTACATTTTATTCTGATGGTTTCTGTACAAAATGGTCGTCTGCCATAAAAGTAGAGTGGAGTCTTGTGTCCCCGCCAGGCTACCATAAGTCCAATTCGTCTGACACTGGATCACTTGAGCACTGAGGAAGAGAGGAGAAATATTTAAACCAAATTAAATCAGCCATTTATGTGCACGATCAATTGAAGCCAAAAAGTGCAATGTGTGTGAAAATATGTCTTTGCTACTGTTGAAAGCAGACATGCCGTTACTCCTTATGCCGTCAGAAGGATTGAGCGTGGACATTCATTTTGTGTTGCAACCATATACCATTGGCCAACAGCAATGCTGGATTATTCGTTTTGTTTAATACAAAGTATTTGTCACACAACAGATCTACACTTACATTTCCAACATTTTTATAATTGAGGCAGTCCTGCCCATGGCATATGATTTGACTTCCTTTTCAAACTTTAATGGCAATGGTTGACATTTGGTTTTTTTGGTCTTCATCAAGAACCCAAACTTTGTCCTAAAAGCTTAAATTGAATTTGAGCAAAAAGTCGACTTGTGAACATTGAATTATTGCAATGAATTGGGTACAAAATACCCAAATAAAGCTCAAGGACTGTATATGCAAATCCCTAAAACAAGCTACAAAGGTTTTAGGCTAAAAAAGCCAATGTGGAAACTGCAAAATTGACTAATATTGTTCTAATGTACTGCTTAGAGCAGCAAATGAAACCTTTAGCAAATCATTATATGGTCCAGTGATCCATGCATCCATCTAAGTGTGTCCACAATAACACAAAAGATTAATCTTGAAATTGGAACTTTATAATTTCTGTTTGCCCAATTACTTAAGTGCATGTCGGAACATGCCAGTTGAATGGATGAGGATCCCTCCTGTGGGAAATGGCCAACCATTTTGTTAGTTAATTTTTGTACAGTGGTGGTGGAGTCATTACTGCTGGGCTCCCATGCAAGACTGAGCGCGTGCTGGGGAGTCAAACCAAAGTTAAGTCGCCGTATGAGAACTACGCAAACCGAAAATTACATAATCACAAACTGAGCACAGTTTATGAGGCTAATTGTCGAGTACATGACATTTTAAGATCCCGTGGAGTGCGGAAAATGCAAGTGGTGTGGTAACAAAAGCTCAGTAGTGATAATGAAAGGGTCTACATGTCTACCAGACACTAGGTCACAGTAGTGATAATGCAGTAGTGATAAGGAATAATTCTACATGTCTACCAGGGTATTCAATACAACAAAAAAACATTCTTGCCACAATAATACTATTTTAAAGTAGTTTGTATTGAAATATCATCATTCAAATGTGATGTAGTCATTCATTTCAACACCTTATGTGAATATTCAAATGTTATTTTATATTCATATATATATAAATCAAAGACAGACACAACAGCAAGTGTAAGAACAGACACTTAGGGCAACTGGACTGGTGATGAGTGATGTGCTGAGTGGGCATAAGCTCATGTTAGTTGAGGGCACAGCGTGGAAGCGTTTGGCGCTCTTGGCAGCATGTTGTTAGGAGGCAGAAGCAGAGAGACCCCAGGATGAAGGGATGATTCAGGTTTGGAAACTAGCCTGTTCTGCGACACTCTACAAGATGCAAATGGAATGCACCGGTGGTAACTGAAGCCCATGGGCTGGTAGAACGGGTCATTGACCTTCTTACGCCTTCATTGAGCCATAATAATTTGAACAGGCTTTGGAAACATCCAAAATACAACAGATAATTACATTTATAATGAGCAGACAAGCTTTTTAAGATCCTGAACCATCCCACAAGTGTGAAGCTGCTTAGCAGCTGAAGAGCAGCTGGCCTCCCATCTCCCAGATAAGCTTGAGGTCCACCTCAACCCGTGTCTGAAGCCAGTCTCTCACTGGTGTATTTCAGCAGTAAGCAGGTTATCTCTGGCAACACCTCATAAATCTACAGCCAAAGAGGGTGCATGAATAAGGGAATTTGATAAGGGCCAATTTCTGATTATACAAATACAATTCATCCCAGGCAGTTTGCACATAACATTACCGGTATCAACTAACCAGGGTCACATAGTGAAGAGGTGGTGGGATCAATGTAGGACATTTAATTAAAAAAATAACGCAGTTCACTGCCAGCTTTGCCACATTGGCCGGATAAAAATGAGATTCAGTCATGGTTCCATCATTAAAACTCTATAGCCTGTCCACTATGATGTCCCCAATGTCCCCGCCCGAGTGTGCCATGACAGCTGTGGTAGTCACAGTGTTGACTATGAAGACATAGCATACCTTGCACTACAATGTGATCAGTATGGCTTGTAGCTAGTCTGGTGGCCTCCCCGTCTTGGAGTTTTCCCAAAGCTGGCACTGCCCTGGTCTGCGGGGGACAGAGAGAGAGGCCACTGAGAACCTTAGAGCACAGACAAGTCAAACAGTCAGGCAGCTCCACCCGTCAGCCACATGCCACAGCGCTGCCAGCCAGAGCGGCGCTCAGTGTTGCCGTGTGCGTGTACCAGGGATGCATCACTAGAGCATGGTAGACTATATGCTAGCCATTTTACTACATCTGGCCCATTTTAGTTTGTCAATTTTTTTTGGGTTTGTATCTTCCAATTTGGCAATAGTGTGGCAGATCTGAAAGGGTAGATCAACAGACTATGCCTTGGGTACAACTATGAGAGATTGAGTTTTTGGGTAATCCAGCCGTTTTGAATTACACTACTGGTGCATCCCTAGTATTTGAGTACTTACTGTAATCATACGCGCCGCCGCCATATCCACCATAGTAGCCTGAGCCATAGTCGTAGCCTCCGTATCCACCATAGCCTCCGTAACCGCCCTGGCTGCCGTAGCCCTGGTTCCAATAGTTACCATAGCCTTGGTTCCAGCCTTGGCTCTGGGCTGAGTATAAAAATTAAACAAATTGGGACATTTATCCACACCCTGTCGAGTCATCAGCCTCATCAATATTGGCTACTTAATATAATAATAATAATAATAATAATAAAAGGCTAGCATGGAATCAGTTCCTCAAACACAACCATTATAAGCTGTGGGAGAGGAGCAGCACAATAAAGACCCATCAGCGGCCTTACCTCCACCACCACCACCTCCTCCACCGCCGCCGCGCCACCTGCCACCACGCCCACCACCACCGCTGTAGCCGCCCCCTCGGCCACCTCCGTACTGCTGCTGCTGGTACACGTCTTTGGGCTGGGCGATCTTCAACTCACACTGGGGAGAGAATTCACAACTTGAATCCCTGTCCAACCTAGGACCTTAAGCTTTCCCACGTTTGTATCCCACAGGATTCCTGAAGCGGTACCTTGCTGCCTTCGACCGTGTGGAATTTGTTCTCAAGACACTTCTTGACGCTGGCCTCCTCTTTGTATGTGATGAAGATGAACCCCCGCCTCTTCTTCATCTTGGGCTCAACTGGCAGCTCAATGGTCTCAATCTAAAAGAAAATGCACACAAGAATCATAAGCCTATGCAATGCTGCGGATTATCAATTAATTAGTGTTGCAGATATTGACTACTGAACAGAAAACCAACGTGAAATTCATTTCTTCAGCCGTACAATAGTACGAATTTCATTATGAATACACAATCATGTGTATGCATATTATGCCTTTTTCGTAGTATCATTCGGGAAAGGTCTCACGTACATTCAATACAACACAGAAAATACAGCAGATAAACAAGTTTAAAAAAAAAGGGTCAGGATTTCCCTGCAACGTGACAGCGTAGACTAACCTCTCCAAAAGTTCCAAAGTATTCCCTGATGGTTTCTTCAGTGGCCTCAGGGTTCAGCCCTCCAACAAAGATCTTCTTTGCCGGCTCCTTCTTCATCGCCATGGCCCTCTTGGGGTCGATTTGACGTCCATCTAGTCTGTGTTCGCTCTGCTCCAAGACCTATAGAGACGAAGAAACGTCATGCGCATGCAATACAATATGGCTTCCTGAACTAAAATAGCAAGGGGAGTAAAATTATCTTTTTAGTGACTGCATGTGCAATAGTTTTCCATAATGTTAAAAGCCGTTGTAATGGTACTACCAATACCATATTTTATTAGCACAACCATGATTGCTTTAACAAAATGACATTGAAACGATGCCCGCGCAGCACGTCTGGAATCCACCCACCTTGTCCACGCTGGAGGAGTCTTTAAAAAGGACGAATCCGAAGCCACGGGATCGGCCCGTGCTGGCGTCCATCTTAATGGTGCAGTCCGAGACCTCGCCAAACTTTGAGAAGTAGTCCTTCAGGTCCTTTTTACTGGTGTCCCAGCTCAGCCCACCCACAAACATCTTACTGCAGACAGTGTGGAAAGTTATTTTGAAATCCCTCTCCTAATGCCATTAGTTTACTTAACATTGTGAACCTTTCAATAACATTCCAAATAAAAGTTAAGCTGAATTGTTTTGTCGAATCAACCCATTCAACTACAGAGCATGACTGCAATATTTTCTAGACACAGAACGTTCACCAGTTAGCACTTTAAACGAACAGAAGGGAAAGCCAACAGTTTACTTACTCTCCTAAGCCCTTGAAATTGAACGATTTAATGTTCCACACCAATAACAGCGTCCTCATGCACCCCACTGGACATGTTGAGGCCAAATGGTAAATTAACAGAAACCAGTGCATCCAGTAGCACCAGTACCTTCTCCCAGACTCTATCCTCTTACCCTGCATCGTCTTCTCCTTTGCTAGCGTTGATTTTTCCACCGTCTCCGGCTTCCTCCGTCGTTCCTTCTGCCTCTGCATCTCCCTCGCCCTCTCCTTCTGCCTCTGCCTCTGCATCTGCCTCTGCGTTTCCTTCTCCTTCTTCTGCTGCTGCATCTGGTTCTGGTTCTGCGTCTCCTTCTGCCTCTGCTTCTCCTTCTGCGTCTCCTTCTTCTGTGACAGCAAACTCCTCTCCCTCGGCTCCGTTCTGCTCCTCCTCTCCCTCGGCTCCGTTCTGCTCGGAGGTCTCCATAAACTGATGCTCGGTGTCGCTCATTGTGATGATGGGGGGCTGATGGAGAACACGATTACACACGGACCATCTTGGTAAACACGATGCACTCTAACAAGCGATACTTAAGGACAACAAAGGGTTACGATGGAGCGACTACAACAATGGACACACCGAAAATGTATCAAAAACAAATCCAACAATCGTCGGTATAAGATGGATCCATTTGGACATAATGGATGTCTCCTTATTCAAATAATATCAGATGGGTTCCTTCGACTTTAGATCGATACGGAAACCCAAAGATGAAGTCGAATACGGAAGAAAATGTCTCAGTTCATGCGAAACTAAAATATTTATCGTGATAATGTAAAGTGTTTGCAGAGCGACTTAAAAGCCATCGACAATTGGCAACGAACGTAACAATCCCGGCGATGCAGAGACTCAACAACACTGCTCTCCATTTTGAGGATTCAAGCCGGGCGCGCTTTACGAGCTGCTGCCGCCCGACGCGCGGCGCGGCCCGCGGAGCCCCGGCCCCCCAACCCCTAACCGAACCCTAACCCCACTCACCCCGGGGGGGTACCGCTGGGACATACCCTCATATAACTTTTGCACACAAAATGTGCATAATGTTTTTGTAGTGGTGCATAGGAACATGCAAACAGCGGTTCTAAGCCTGGTGCGGCCCTCCCCCATAAAGCGCGTTAGCTTAGCACTTAGCACTTTCTTCCCGATCAAAACAGAGCGCGGATCGGCCAGTTTCTAAACTACGGATAAATGCAACATAAGAATGAACGTAGGACTCGAGAACAAGAACAACACAGTCGATATATCGAACGTCTTCTGTGGAGAACGAAGCAAAACATGCGCTTACCTCAGAGACGAGGAGACGGTGACTTGCTTCTCAAGATGGACACTCCGAATTCGCCGCTAACTCGTGGCGAAATATATATCACCGGATGTGAGCGCGAACCACAAGACGTTACAACAACAACAGCTGTGATAGGCCACAGGGGGCGGGCCATGAAATAAAGGAGGCTTTCTATTGGTCACTTTTATGAGCTGACAAAAACAAACGGGCTTTTGCTGTATTGTGAGCAGAATATCCTAACAACGGGGATGGCGGGTTGCTTGATGTTCATATGTTGTGCCTACTTCTCAAATACACCCCGACGTGGACGGTTCTCCTTGTTTTGATTGAACAATCTTCAGTCGTTTCCGATATTTTTGCAGCCGTATCCGACGATCCTCTTCTGGTCTATTGTGCTGTGAGTTGTTGAGTCGTAATTAAATAAATAAACCCACCACGAGGAAACGACTACTACGAGTCTGCTCCGGGATTAGTCATAATCTGCTCTCGAACTAAACAATTATTCGATGCGTTTCGCGACGGGAAGTAGGCCTACATCCAAATGAAGCTTTATTGTTGGTCTGTTAACCACAACTCCATTGCGTTTCTCAAACGACATTCTCTATTGCGTTGCATAACTGAATGAGCCAACATATTATACACACACGTGTACAGTATTGCACGTGTTAAAGAGTCGTGGAAAAAAAAAACTGTAGGCCTACATCTGTTGCATCACAAAAGCTCATAGCTCAATCCAGGTTGCATTATAAAACGACACAACCGGTTCTTAACCAATTACATGGGATCGTTGCATAGCCCAGATCAGTCATCCAGACCTACCAGCACATTACACCAGATAAAGCTCATTGCTCAAATGCACTTTCCCCTTGGAATGTCCTTGTCCCCGGAATGTCCTTTTGTTTAACTGTAACTGTTTGTCCACAGTTAAAGCTGCTACCTGCTTCTTACCAATCATGTTTTGTACACGTTTGATTCTGAGACCTGTCTGGCATAGTTATTTAACCACACCATGATTTCAACTACACTTGGGAGTTAAAATCCTGATATTTGATACAAACTACTTTTGAGTCCGTCTTGCAAGGTCTTGTCATCTTTCAGTACATTCACCCCTTGCAGCCTAGCTCTACATTTACACTTAAGTTTGTATCCATACTGCAAGATGAAGACACAGGCAGGACATTCTTGTCAACTGTTTATTTACATGTGATACACATTAAGATTACTTAAAAATACACTTAGAAGTTAGGTTTTATTTAAAATACTTGAAACTTTTAAAACATGCTTAAGCAGCATCACTTAAACCATAATCTTCACAATTTAAATCATTCAACAGTTATCCTTTAAAAATACAACCGGCAAGACCATTATTTTGTGTCAAATCATAGTGTTCTTTTATCCTGTAAAAAAGTTCCATAATTCTTAATTCATATAATTATTATTAATAATAATTCTTCTTTCAAGGAAGGTCATGAGCAGCTGACTACAGTGGTGTTCTGCACCTTTGAACAAATTGAGCTCTCCAGGTTCCAGATGTGGTCCCAGTCTATGAGCGGGACTTGCTCACCCAGTGGTACTTGTCAACACGAGGGCCAGAAAAGGAGAAACTTGGTCGGTGGGACTTAAAGGCCTTCTGCCCGTGGAACGGGGGCCCTGGAGGAGGGAGAGCAGCGGGGCAGTGAGGCGGATATCCCTCCCCGGTAAAAGCCTTCCTCTTGGGGTAGTTCAGCCAGGTCTGGGGCACGCCGGTGGCAAACTCGTTAAACTGAGGAGAAAGGATAGGATATGGGGTTGGTCAGAGAGAAACAGAACTACATGTTCGGCAGACTGTTGTGACATCCGTATCAACTTGCATGGATTCGTGCAAGGAGTCATTAACAGGTTTTGTTAACAACAAAAACTGGAAATTAACTTTGTACTTTCAAAAAGGTTAAGGAACTGGATTCCTGTGGGGTTTGAGCACAGAGAATACAATAGGTTTCCAAACCAAATCGCATCTGCCCCAGCAGATATCACTGATGCATATCCTCCAATTATGGGCAAAGGTGTACAAATATTAACAAAAAAAAAACAATCACTGGCGTCCATCTGACTACAGGTTGATGGTGCAGCTCGGCAGCACAGCCCACCTGGTAGATGCTGTTGGGGTTGCTGACGGTAGGGATCGTCTTGTGCTCCGGTCGTGAGAGAGGGGGGGCCGCGGGGAGACAGAGGGACATCGATGGGTTGCTGCTGCTGCAGCTGCTCCGGCTGGTGTCTCCGCACGCAACGTCCTCCTCATCGTCAGAGGAGAACCCCGAGGGGACGTCCAGGCTGGCCCGCTCCACCGCACGCTGGACGCGATGAGAGAACTGGCGGTCGCTGCTGAGGTCTCCACCCAGCAGCGACACGCAGAACGGGGAGCTGTGCTCACCGTATCTGGAGACACAGAGCACGGCATTACAGTCCATCAGACCTGGGCCAAATTATCTAGACAAATAGTAAGACACCGTATCACATTAGTTTCTTAGAGACTTGCAGCGATTTCAGATGCACAGCCATAATGAGAAGGTAAGTAACCGACACCTAGCTGTAGTCAGTGGAGGACATTTCTGAGTTTCGAATCAGGAACTGTTGGGCTGAGAGTAGCCACATATCGCAAGGTTCCCATGATGGAGAACTCTACAGGGCTTTGAAATTGTGATTTCCCATCTGAATGGGTGCCTCAATGTGGGAAGCCTAGGAATAATTGGTAGTAATTGTGTTTTGGTCATTGTCTAGTACTAATTGGGACATTGTAGGATAAAGGGTTGTGTTACAAGCCACCACAGCGTTTGTCATATGAAAGACGGTAAAACCATGCTTTGATTAGCCTAGGTTAAGTTATATTTACTTAAGATCTCATGTGACTACAACTCTCGAGGCATCTCAAAATGGCGTGTATTGGGCACATGATGAATCAGCAGTATTTAAAAGTTTGCAGCCTCAATTGCACCCTTGGCTGCGACCATAGAATCAGAACATGGTTTGTCATGACAGGGTGGTGTGGTTTGACTGCCTACCTGCAGGACACTTCCCCTGGGTCCACCCACAGGGTGAGCTCCCTGGGCAGGCCCAGGCCCTCGTAGTGCACGCCGCTCTGGACACACGCGCGCTCCAACACCGGGTCCCTCAGCTGGACTCGGTTCATTCGCAGACACCTTCCAAGACAAGGTGCAAAATAGGTAGAAAGTAGACAGCAGCTTTGAACAGTTCCATAAAGGAAGCTGAACGGTGAATAGCCCTAGTCAGGTGTGATGATTCCAGGAGGGCTGAATTATCATAGTTTAGTTACTTTTTCTACTCAAATATGCAACCCAACTTATTTTGACACTGATTTAACTTAAAGAAGTGCTATACTTCATGGTTACAGCCCTGCTGCATGTTCAGAGACCATTGAAAAATGACAGTAAATGTGAAGGGTTTCAAACTAGTTTCCACATGTCAACCTTAACATCTGAAGTAATAAGCTCCATAACAAAAGCAATTCAGTGTGTGTATTTAAGCAGTGCTGTCACAATATATTCAGGCTTATGTTGAATTCTACAAAAAAATAAACAAATGAATTGACTTTGCCAAGATTTTTTGCAGTGTTACTATGTCATCCCGTAAGGCGCATACTCAGCTGGTAGAACACACCTGTACGCCTGTCCTCTGCTGGGTGTGATGGGCTCCCAGTGGTTTTTATAAGTCTCAAACAGCAATGACGTCAGAGCGGCTGCGAAGCGCTCCCTACTGTCCACATCTAGAACGCCGTATCTCTTTACCAGGCGGGCAACGAAAAACACCGCGGCGGCTATCTCTTCTTTCATGGCCTCAACAATCACCGAGAAGATACTCAACAAGAAAAAAATATGTTTCCTAACAAACACTCGTTCCAGCAAATGCACGATCACAACACCAAACACATCCAAACTATCTTAATTAAGGTTAAAACACTGTTGTAGTTTAAAAATCATACAAAGCTCGCACTTCACATGATCCAACAAAACGATTCAACTAAATAAACAAAACCAAAGACACACGATAAGCGGGACACTCAAGCAAACAAATTTGCTCCTGGAACCTAAAAAAAGCACACAGGCCTGTTGTATGGTTTGAACACATGCAGCAGCCCCTTAACTACTCAATATCGCAAGAACATGTGCTCTAAAATATCCACAACTTAGTTTTTTTGGTTCGTGTACCAGATATGGGCAAAATAAATCAGGTCTAAGGATCTCTAGATGGTAAACTGGGCGGCTGTGGTAAAAACACACACCTGCACATAGTTAACTTAACGTGTGAGAGAGAGGGGGCGGGGCTTAAACAGGTGAGAGGGAGGG
>JAOPJL010000146.1:3606444-3616444 GCA_027123545.1 Trisopterus esmarkii | reverse complement strand
ACTATACTACGATACTATACTACGATACTATACTACCATCCCCCACTAGTGGGTTTTCTCTCAGAAAGGAGGTTTGCACGTCAGGCACATTGCGTCTCTGTATGAAGTGTCTTTGACTCCGTGTTCCTCCACAGGGTCTGCTGGAGTTAAGGGGTCTCCTTCATGACCTACCCGTCGCCAACTTTAACCTGCTTAACTACATCTGCCAGTGAGTCTGCGCCCTGCCAGAGCCAGCCCCCCCCCCCTAACCCTACCCCCCCTAACCCTAACCCTACACGCAGAATAACGGGCCCCCATGAAAAAAAAGAATTCAATATTTCTATTTTTTATTTTTATTTAATACACAAAGCAATTAACTTAATAAGAAAGGAGACTAACTATACAGCTCATATTAGTATAAGAAAACAATGGTGGAATTAAGACTTGTGTCTGTCCCATAGACTGTATAGAGGTCTGATCATGATAACCTAAAATGACCTGATTCTGACTGACCTGGCAACCCTGCTCACGTTGTTAATGTAATGCTCAGTGTTTCTGAGAGGGCACCCAGCAAGAAACATGATGTTTGATTCAACGCAGGCGCTGGTTTGATCCCAACCTGGCAACGCGATGGCGAGGACACCGTACATGACGATGCCGGCCTCTCTCCCTCTCTCTCCAGGGCCGCTTCTAACCCTTTGGGGGCCCTAGGCCAAATTGAGTTTTGCCCCCCGCCCCATCGCGAGCGGGGCGTTGCCCTGTTGATTGACATTACTATTCGAAACATCACTGAATACACATATTAACTGATTTACCTTTACTTTGCTTAGCAGTTTTTTCACCCACTTAAATTCCAAATATGCATTTCAACTTTCACCAAATGTTAAAGGAAAAAGCAGTTCAAAGGGTCAAGACTCCAGCAACTTTATTGAAGATGTTTTAATACTAAAGGTTGTAAGCCTAGTGGACAGAACAGTTAGTGCTGCTTTAAAATGGACAAGGCATTCAGACAGTAGAGTGTAGTAGAATGTGGAAAGTGTGGAAGCTTCACTTTACTGTTTCAGTGAGTATACTTAAGAAGTAGTAAAATAATTGCGGCTAATCATGTTGAAAGAGGTACTGATAAAAGCATAAGGGTCATGAATGCATACAGCTGCTCGTTCTCTGTGGCAAAACTCGACCGCAGAGCAGGGGCCCAAAATGACCCTGCTTAGGGCCCCAGATGTACAGGGCCGGCCCTGCTACCGGTCGATCCGCTTATCTGTCTCATTATTTTGTATCATGCTGTCCCAGCCATGTGACCTTACATTTTATTACCAACCTCTCTCCTTGCTTTGCGTCTGTGTGTGTGTGTGTGTGTGTGTGCATGCGTGCGTGCGTGTGCGGTGTGTGTGTGTGTGTGTGTGTGTGTGCATGCGTGCGTGTGTGTGTGTGTGTGTGTGCATGCATGCGTGCGTGTGTGTGCGCGTGTGTGTGTGCATGCATGCGTGCGTGTGTGTGTGTGTGCGCGCGTGTGTGTGTGTGTGCGTGTGTGCATGCGTGCGTGTGTGTGTGTGCGTGTGTGTGCGTGCATGTGAAGGTTCTTGAATGAGGTCCAAAGCTTCTCCTGCAGCAACAAGATGAGCTGCCAGAATCTGGCCACTGTGTTCGGACCAAACATCCTCAGAGCCAAAGCCGAAGATCCACACAGCATCATCGGAGGTGAGTAAGGGCTGATCAATACTGACATGCAATGCATCACGGCAATGATACAACACAGACCTGCCACAGGGCTGGACAGATAAATTGTTAAAAAGATTCAAACATTTGACATTGCTTATTAATATGTCAATAACATCTGTGCAACACATATTTAAACAACTAAATGAATCAAATGTGTCAGCGGCCTTGGACTCTCTGCTCTGAGGCCCACTGCTGGTGGTCCGTTTGTAACGTAGGTCAGGGTTAGCGGGAAGGAGGCAACATGTGAGATTCTCCTCACAGTACTTTTATTATGCTATAAGCTTTTGACCATAACACGCCAGGTCGCCACGGCACTACATATATTTACCATACATTTGGAAAAT
Source organism: Trisopterus esmarkii (assembly GCA_027123545.1). NCBI lineage: Eukaryota > Metazoa > Chordata > Actinopteri > Gadiformes > Gadidae > Trisopterus > Trisopterus esmarkii. The sequence continues at coordinate 3,614,399 of JAOPJL010000146.1, read as the reverse complement.
CCGGGATTCCTGCCTACAACAAATCAGTTACTAAATAACATATAATAAAAAGGGAGACTTCGTTCGTATACTGCTGTTTATTCTAGGGGCGAGCGGAAGAAGCCACACTTCTTCACTCACCGTTATCTCATATAACCCAACAAAAGAGGGAGGCGCCACCTAGTGGCGCTACATATTATAAACCTGACTTACATGTTGTTGTCCACTATTTGTGTTGTTTGTTGTCTCCAGTCTTGGTTGTTGTCCACTATTTGTGTTGGTTGTTGTTGTCTCCAGTCTTGGTTGTTGTCCACAATTTGTGTTTCCCATCTTTTTCCATGCTCACCTGTTCCTCCTGGTGTCCTTACTGCCCAGACTATTTGTGCGCTGTTAGTAATTGTTGTAAACCTGTCACTAGCTTGGCTAGTCAATTCTTTCTGACCACCTGCTGTCAGCCTAATTCTGGAATCACCTTGGGGTTTGACCTTGTGCTCCTGGACTGCTCTCTGATGGGCCCTGGCTCCTCTCTCTGATTGGTGTTTCTTCCTCTTGTCATCAGCAGCTTGGGCCCTTTTTGTGTTTTGCATTTCCTCCGTTAAACAGAAGTTGATTTTTGTTAATGGTCAAGCAGAAGCCTTGCTCAGCATCAAATACGTATTTGAAGGTTCTTCTACTTTTGGGTTCAGTTTTTACATGCACCTTGACCGAAATCAATTACATGATGATGATGATGATGATGATGATGAATTTGGACAGTCTGGATCATTATCTATGCTGTTCCCCGTGGGCCTCGTCTAGAACGTTTCTAGTGCTGCCGTATTGCCCAAGTCGCTCTTGGGAAGCGAGCCTGACCTGGTTAAATAAAAGTTGGATACAATAAAGAATCTAAATATTATAATATATATATACTCACCCAGGTGCCGCTGTGGTCCAGGTGCTGATGCTGGAGTTGATCAGGGAGCACCAGTCCCTCTTCCCCAGAGATGCTGGACCCTGTCCAGTCCGGCCCGTAGGAAAGCCCCAGGACCCAACGCCCGCACCGCCTAGTCCGCCTGGGCCTCCTGGCTCCCCCTGCGCCCGGCAGCTCTCCCTGCCTCTCATGGCAGAGCGCTGGGGGAGGCCTGGCTCCGTCTCCAGTCTCAGGGACACCAGGGAACCCCCCAGCCCTCCTCCCCACCCTCCCCAGTCCGCCTCCAAACACTGGGACCAAAGGTTGAAGCTGTCCTTCATTTTGTGTTACCATCACACAGAGCAGAACATCAGGTGGTGTCACCAGCTAGTGTTGAAGTGGGACATGTGTCCAAATAAGGTGGCCTGGTTTGACTGCCTCATCCGGCTATTGGAATATAGGGTCACAAATTAATCATAATAATTGTATTATTATTATTTTATTTTTTTAACCTTTATTTATCCAGCAAAGTCCCATTGAGATTAAAAACCTAATTTTCAACGGAGTCCTGGCCAAGAGGCAGCAATAAGGGCAGCAACAGTTCCAGTTTCAACATACTGGCAGCAGTTTAAATGATAAAAAACAGCTACAAGTAACGGAGGTCGTCTCTCAACTCTTTAGTCTAGAGATTGGGTTAGGGTTAGATTGACTTGAATGTGTGCAGAAAGTGGCTTTACGCAACGCTAATGACAAACCCTTAAGTTACCCTCCTTCCTTCTCCCGGGTTCTCCAGCCGTGTGGCCGACCCCCGTCTCCCTGCCGGCCAGAAGAGAGTCCCGGGCCACCGCCACACCTCCTCACACCCGGACAGCTGCCTGTTCCCGCTGCCCTCCACCAGCCTCCCCCTTTCCCCTCTCTGCCACCATCACCATCACGATGCAGCCAGACCCAGCCCCCACCAGCCAGACAAACAGTTTTCCGGCGGTGCACAGGACTCGGTCCCGGACCTGGGCTCCAACGGGGTGCCCCCCGGCAGCCTGTTCCCAGCACCGGCCACTCCGTCACTGGTCCTCCAGTCGCATACGACAGACAGCCCCGCTCAGTCAGGTACGCCCGGACACAAGGAAGAAGGGCGTTGCCCCTGGAGCGAGGAGACCGAGGAGAGGAAGGAAGGGGGTGCAGTACCGGAGGTGGACAGCGGGGGCAGCAGTGAGTACCAGGAGGACAGCACCACCTCGCTCTATGACAATTTGAGCAGAGCATCTCTACAGCAGGAAGTGGAGGTGGGGGACGGTGACCCGTTGGACGCAGAGACGGCGGCCATGCACCTGGACTCTTCTTTGATTGTGAGGGAAGGGGCGGGAGAGGAGGAGGCCCAACACAGCCTGGTGTCCTCCTTCTCCTTCTCCTCCTGTGAGCTGCTCCCAGTGGATGAGAAGGAGGATTGTGTGGCAGAGTGTGGGTCTAGTCTGTGCCAGTCGTTGAGGTCATCGCCAACGTTTCTCTCAAACCACGGGTCAGAAGATGAGGACTGTTATCAGGAAGAGGATGACAATGAGGATGCTATGGATGATGATGATAACCCAGACAGGGACCTTCAGCCCCCTAACTCCCCAGCCTCCTGCTCTGCTCCCAGTGACATGCCTCTGAGTACGGGCAGCTCCGAGGTGTTCCTCTCCTCTGGGTCTCCAGACCCCCACCACTCCCAGGCTCAGACTGAGGCCCAGAATGTTCACTCTCACCTGGCTGAGCTAAAGCAGCAGATGACCCGACAGAGGGCAGAGGACCAGGCTACCATATCCAGGTGAGATGGAGAATTTTGGAAACCGTTTAACATGTTTTGGTTGAATAAGTAGCGCCAATTTTACGATTTTCTTTTGCATTAATATGCTTTATGATAGAGTGAGATAGACAGGAAGGTAATCAGCAAAACATTTTTGTTCATCAATCCACAATTCAAGACGTCATACAATTAGTAAAGGCAAACAAGCCTTTCTCAGGAGGGGACTTATGAAGGAATGCATGGTAAGTCTTTTAGTCAAGAAAACAAAATTTGACCACATACGTCGATCACGCAGAACTCAAGGACTCATTGACGAAGACTTGCCCTATAGGATAAGCAAGAAAGCAGAGTCTTTTAACTTTAACTCGTTAGCCCTGGACCAAAGTACAGACTATTGATTTTCAGGATTAATGACAACTTCAAAATCAGGCCAGCAGGTCAGTTTAAAGAAAGTGTATGTGGCCCTTGAAGCACCCTTTGATCCCAGGGTTAGGGTTAGGGTTAGCTAAGGTTCTCCACCTTGACCCTGGGCTCAAAGTTCACACCCCTTCTACTTTCTTCATTGATAAACCTAACCCATAATCACGGGTTACCAGTTCAAAGATCGGACCTCCGACTGCGGGCTGACTATAAACCGAAAGCCAACTGTAGACTCTAGCGTTGCTACTATTGATTACTACTTGTTTGCAAAATGCTTTTCTCCAGAATCGGTACAATGAAATGATATTGGTACTGATATTTCAGTGAAGCTACCAGAGCATTTCTAATGGTTTGACCTGGACTGTCTCACCTACTCCAATGGTTTGACCCGGGCCCAGACTGTCTCACCTACCAGTCTTCTTCTTCTGTGGCAGGTTGGAGCGTTGCAACGCTGCCCTGGAGGACCAGATGGCCACCCTGTGCTCCCGGCTGGAGCAGCACAGGCGCTGGCACAGCCTGGCCGAGGTGAAGATCCACAACGTGGAGCGGGCCCGGAGGGACGCGGACCGCCGCAACGCTGCCCTGCAGAGGGAGATGGAGCAGTTCTTCAAGACGTTTGGAGAGGGGAGGGGAGGCAGAGCAGTAAGAGGCGGAGCTCGACCAGGAAGGGGAGGAGAGAGGACGAGGGAGCGGCCAAACCTACAGAGTTTGTGACAGATAAACAACTGGGGGACGGACAGACGGGTGGATAAGAGTCTGTCTGTCTGGTACCTTTCACTGTGAACCGTGTCAACTGTGGCCGTGAGGAACACGATGTTCAGCAGCAGGACAAAGATCATTTGAGATTTAACACATCTACGCATTATTCGGTCAATGTGACCCTGTGCTTCTCAGAAACAGAAAAAAGCATGCTACTCAGACAGCTTTCTTTACTCACAAGCGTGTGTCCAAAGACGGATAACACTTGGAGAATCCAAGCACTTCCCCGCCTGGTGGGTCAATTACATTCATCTTCTGTACAAACCAAGGATTTGCTACGTTCCTCTATGACGTCAAAGACAGTTGGCAGAACGTTCTTCTTTCCCATTTCAACTTTGGGACGAATCGTCAAGGACTAGAGGTTTGGATCATATCTACAATTTGACACTTAACTTTACTTACTAAGATCTGCAGATATCCTTTGTCTCTATGCATGTGCAATGCCCTTTGAAAGACTTTCCTAGCTTGTTTTTGGGCCAAAAGGAAGAATCAGTCATATTAACAGCCATACTTAACTCTAACTAACACTTTGTGAGGACCAGGTAACCATTCACTGCAGGAAAGGAAAATACAAGGATTAAAAACTAGGATTCATAAAAAAATGGAAAATTAAATGTCAAGCAGCCAAGACCTGAACTCTATGTGCCAAAGATAAGGAGGGTGAACCAACAGGCCTGACCCTGGTAGTCTGAACCTTTTCTAGACCCAGTGTGTTACAGAGAGAGACCATACAATGGCCTCTTTTCCATAAAGAGAAAAGCAGCGAGACGATGTGTAACCTGTTGGTTTATATGTGCCGATGTCACTCGTCTGTGGAACATTTGAGATTTTTTGTAATAATTACAGGAAATCTCTGGATTGCATCCCTAATAAAAAACAAACCTTGAGATGATGGGAGGAAATCTGCAGAGAAAATGTCTCATTCAAAACAGAACTTTTTGTTGTCGTTGTTATATTGTATCATTCATATCAACAATTTCATACAATGTATAAGACCATGGCCACAGGGCCAACCCAAGTGTACACACAAGTGTAGAAAAGGAGAATTAATAAGCTGAAAAAAATGATATTAACAGGAACAGTATTTCCTCGATGCTGATCAGAGGATGTTTATTTGACGTGAAAGATTGTACATACAACAGTGTGTCCACAGTTAGGGAGTTTGAGTCAGGGAGGCAAACTGTTTTTCCCTTCAAGTCATGTTAACAAATTCCACACCACTCACTCAGCAAACGTTTCAGGGGAGACGTTCAATGCATGAAGCATTGGTAACATAACAGCCAGTGGACGAATCCGACATCCACTGTGACGCGTGACAATATAAATTGTCACATCAGGGTACACTTAAGTTTATTGTTTTACGAAACCGGTGGAAAATGGATGAATGTACCAGCAGTCACGACTGCTGAAGGAGGAGGACCTGGGTGACACACAGAAGTGGTCTGCTGGACCCCAGCAGGTTAACAGAATGCTTACAACGCTTTTTATTTTATTTTTTTTACAAACTTGCATAAAGTGCAGTAAGATGCAATTGATCATAACAGTGACTAAGAGAATGAACTAGCATTCCACTTCACATGACGTCTACAGACAGACACACACAGTAGTACTTAAAGGGACTCTAGGAACATTTTATACTGTTAAGACATTTTCAAATAGAGGGTACACAAGATAGTTTGTCACATCTGTCACTCTGACCATGATGATGTCTCACAATATAGCTTGATTTATTGGACATAAAATCATAAGCAAAAAAAAAAATAGGTATAAGTGTATAAGTCTGCAGCACAGGAGAGATGAACACATATACATCATCATCATCATCATTAATGGTAAAATGGGACAATGGCTACAAGAAAGCATGTTGGATAGAGGAGATAAAAACTGAAATAATGAGGACTAAATCACACTTTGTTCAAACACGCTGTTTTTTTTGGTACAACACAACAAAATCCAGCTTTAACTTCTAGTCAACATCTTTTCTCAATAAAGTAAATTGTAAATGCGGCGTCCTCTATGATAAATATATATTTTGGAGGTTGGCCCGGTCAGTTATAGGGGATCCTTGGCCGTTGCATCTACTTCGAACATAAACATCACGAAAAATTTAAAATTAAGTGAAAAATGTCAAATTCTAAATGACATGAATGTAAATAATAAATGTTGTTTTGATTAATAGCAGCTCAACCACTTCATTTGCTTACATTGTTCCTGAATGCTCTAAAATAAGTTTTAAAAGAAGAAAAATACACAGCAATTACAGAACTGACCAGTTGCCACACACAAGCGCACACACGAAAAGCAAACGTTCCGGTGTAACGTGAGGATCAGGGTGTTGCATTACAACAGACAGACACAGCTATTGTTGAAAAGACTCACAAAACATTTAGAAATGTGTAGGTGTGTGTACAATTTTAAGAGCAATTCTGAGAGACTATATTAATGTAAGCTTTGGCCTCACTTGCTGATGAGTGAACAATGCTTCAAGGCCCTAGGACAGCTGGTCAGGGTCAGCAGCACGTTGTTCCAACGCTGTGAGGAACAGACCTTCCCTCGTCTGCCTCAGTCAAACAATCTGTTCTGTTGTTTCACAGGATCCTCTGAACCCCGCCAGGGGAGACCCGGGGTGGGTCTAGACCCCGGGGGCGGGTCTAGACCCTGGGGGCGGGTCTAGAACCCGGGGGGCGGGTCTAGAACCCGGACGGCGTGAGGATGTTCATATCTCGAGGCTTCAGCTTGTGTGGCTTGGCTCCGCGGCTCCGCCCCTCTACCGTGGGAATCTCCATCTTGGGCGGGGCTACCTTCTGAGTGGCACCCTCATCGGCCAATCGCTGGGCCTGGGCCTTCATGACCTCCATGGCAGTGGGTCTCTGGGCTCCGCGGTAAGCCTGCACTGCAAAGCCAGCTGTAGAGAAAACCAGGAGGGGCGGGTAACACACACTACCTCTGTACTCACTTCATATAAAACCCACTCGTAGGAAGACTAGCAAAAAGCTCTAGACACTTTTACTGTCGCAAAACCAAACAGCGTCTACATCCAGATCCACAATGCTGTGTTGGCGTGTCTGGGGCGGGGGGAGGGGAGGGAGGCAGCAGAGACTCTGACCCCTCACCCCTCTCACGTCCCCTCAGGCTTCAGGAAGCATGGGTACTCTGGTGCTATTAGAGTCAGCAAAAAGAACACAACACTGAGCTTACTAAGTGAGTCACATCCAAATAATGTATAGAGAATTAACCAATGAACCATCTGTAAAAAAAGAAAATACTACAGGGCTTTTTACTTATAATAATATTAATTGATAGGAAGACTAATGAAAATCTGTATACTAGAGAGCCTGTGTAGATAAAACACTAATCAGCCTCGAGGTCTCAGAATAGATCACCTGACACACACACGCATCACGTACCGCAGGTCATTCTCAGTCAGGAGTTCAACAGAACCACAAAAGGCCAAACTTAATCTGGAAACTCTCCTCAGCACTGCTGTGTTATTGACCGTCAAAACCTCCTTAGGGTTAGGGTAAGAGGGTCTGCAACGTCACCACTTCTCCACACACATGGAGTGGAACATGTCCTAGTGGTGGACGGACAGACGGCACCGTGTTTATCTTTAGCACAAAGGTCATTCCGGCAATTTGTTTTACTCCACAACAGGCTTTTCATCGTGGTCATGAGCATAGCAAGTTTCTTGAACAGAGCTTTGAGGTGTCCATAAAAAATGCTTAATGGACACCTCAGCCCAACTATGGACAATGAAGTAGAAACCTAGAGCCCATCTTTACAGCTGAAGAGTCCCTCCCTATCCTCCTCCTGTTTACCTGACGCCGCCTCCGACAGGTCCGACTCAGTCTTCTGGATGTGGGGCCGCGGTCCAAAGACGCTCCAACGCTCCACGATGGCCCCGCCTCCTCCTCTGTCCCCGCCTCCTCCTCCTCTGTCCCCGCCCAGCTCAGCTCCTACGAGGTCCACGCTAGTGTTGGAGCCCACGCTGAGCTCAGAGCCGGTACTGCTGAACCAGCTCCTACACACACACACACACACACACACACACACACACTCTCACACACACACACACACACACACACACACACACCACTAGCAAGTGTTTACTACCAGAGTAACCAG
>JAOPJL010000146.1:2625409-2636819 GCA_027123545.1 Trisopterus esmarkii | reverse complement strand
CATCCTATAGTTAACTTACAGTTAGTTGAATGCATGTTGATATGCAACTGCATATCTACTGATAGCTTGTTGAGTGTGAAAGTGGACTATCGAAATAAAGTGTAACCCCCTTTTTCGCTTTTTTGGTGACGAGGATTCCTTCCCCTGTGGTGTGGCATAAGTATGCTCTTGCATTATGAACTAAAGAGCGCAGACTTTCAAATTTGCCGGGGCAGTGACAAGCGCATCTCGCTAAGCTCCTTCAGTCACGCTGGCTCTGAGCGAAAACGCATTTAGCCGTAGCTAGTACCACCTAGTGCTTTATGTCCCTCTCGGCCGTTATAGTTTTTCATAGACCCGGAAGGACATGGAAGCCTCCTTAGGACCTACCCGTTCAATGTAAACAATATAATATAAATATAAGAATTCCTCGTACAGGAGGATAAGTCAGGTTATTGGCAGAGGTGATTTTACACCAATGAGGACATATTTATGAACATAGACATTGATTTTAGCTAATACATTACTTAAAATGCTACACAGTGTCAAGGCTGATAAAGTTGTTTTATTCATGATTAATTTATAATTGTCAATGACTTATGACTGAACTGCACTATAAAATGTTACTTAAATTGTATATATATATGTAAAGATAGAGATTTTTGGGGTAAAACAACATCTTATTTATTGCATCTCCCTGTGTCCTTTGGCTCGATGTCTAACTCCTGCCTCCCGTCTCATTAATCTGCTGCTTTTTAATTTCTGCATAGTCTTACTTTGCTGCATTCTTACTTGCTTCGGTCAGCACGCCTTCTGACCTTAAATATTTTAGCATTTTGTCTGCTATTTTCAAAGCCAAGGCCTGCATGCATTTCTATTGCCTAAGACTCACTTGTGTGAGTCGGTGTGGGCTTTATAGTGGACAAAGTTACAGGATGTTTAGCACATTGGCTTTTCATGAATATTATGTCATACTCAGAAGCATAAAAAAAAGATGAGTTAGCACTTTAAATAACTGCAACTTTGAAGCATTAAAGCAGTGCAGAGATGCAGCCAAGCAGAGATTATGATTTATAAGATAATTTATGAAGCGCAGGTTAATGGTTAACAAACTATTTACAATGTGTTTTTAATGCTTTTAAAACACTTAATAATGCCCCAAAGACACATGACATGATCTTATCTCAGCTTATGATTGACATACTAAGTTACATGACATCGGCATTGTTTCCTTAATCTAAGGCTCTGATGGAGGTAGAGCGGGTTGGCTGGTAACCGTAAGGTTGCTAGTTTGTGTTAGTGTCGAGGTGTCTCTGAGCAAGACGCCTCATTCTGATTGCTCCTGACAAAGCTGGCTGTCGCCCTGCGTGGTTTACTCCCCCGTCAGTGTGTGAATGTGTGAATGGATGGTTGTAAGTTGCTTTTGGTAATGCGTCAGCAAAATGTAAAAAACAACGATGTAAATGTAAAATGAGCTACCCCCATGGCTGGACGTGACAGAGGGTCTTTAGACCTGATTACTAGCAGCTTTCTCCTCTTCACCACAGAGAACCCCATGACAAACAAACAAATGAATGCAGATAAACAGATAAACTCAGTTCATAAGCCGGGAAATGAGCACATTGCTCCTTTAGTGATTCCAACAGATAGAGTGATTCGCATGACTCATGACTATTGGTAAAACATCTACGAAAAATTAATTAAATTAAAATATTCAGGAATATCGTTTACTTTTTCGAAATCCAGACAACGGCAACCCCCCATCAGGGCATTCATGGATGACCTCACAGTCATGACAGAATCTGACCCAGGCTACAGGTGGATTCTGAAGGGACTCAAAAAGGTGATGGAATGGGCCCGGATGCTATTCAAACCAGCCAAATCAAGGTCCATGTTGCTGAGGAAAGGGAAGGTGGTAGAACATCTGTGATGCTTTAACATCACAGGCACAGCCATCCCAACCGTCTCAGAGAAGCCAGTCAAAAGCTTGGGCAAGGTTTTTGACTGCTCTCTGAGAGACACAACATCTATCCATTCGACCTGCACTGAGTTGGATGGCTGGTTTAAATCCGTGGACAAGTCAGGCCTACCTGGAATGTACAAAGCATGGGTCTACCAATACGGCATTTTTCCCAGGATCCTTTGGCCCCTCCTTGTCTATGCAGTCCCCATCTCAACAGTGGAGACCTTAGAGGGGAGGGTAAGTAGCCACCTCCGGAGATGGCTTGAACACCAAGGAGCCTGAGCAGACTCACACTCCCTTCAAATCCTTGGAGAAGGAGTTTAAGGTTACAAGAGCCAGAGAAGTGCTGCAGTACAGGGACTCGCATGATCCAAAGGTGGCCAAAGCAGGGACCCAAGTGAGGACTGGAAGGAAGTGCAGGGCAGAGGTCACAGTTCAAGAGGTAGAGGCAAGGATGCGTCAAAGGAGCATGGTGGGAGTGATCACACGAGGCAGAGCTGGGCTAGCCTCCTTTCCAACTCCCCAAATGAACAGCAGCGGGAAGGAAGGGCACTGCCTTGTTCAAGAGGAGGGGAGAGCTGCAGTGGAAGAAACAAGCACCGTCAAGGCAGTGAGAATGAAGCAACAAGATGGGAGAACAGGCAGTATATGATGTGCTTCCAAGCCCATCAAACCTGCACACATGGGGCCGTGACACCAGCATGCCCTTTGTGTTCCAAGCGAGGAAACCTGGAGCACATCCTCAGCTGCTGCACCAGGGCACTTGGAGATGGACGCTACCGCTGGAGGCATGATCAAGTTGAGACCATCGCTGAAGTCATCAGCGAAGGACTTGTGTGGGTGAAGTGGTTCCGTCAGTGTTCCCTCACCAGAGCCTTCAACAGTTTGGACATCGAGAGAGAGAGAAGGAAGAGAGCCATCGGCAGTACCACCGATGCGGCAGAGAGGGCATCAAAAGAGGAGAGCCATGGAGTCATGGTAGCTAGCTAGCCATCTGGACACAAGCTGGGGTCTGATCAGCCCCGGCTGGGACACCTGGAGGAGGGCGTATTATGTCGAAAGACCCGATACGTCCGGTGATTCCAGGCACATCACTGATGATATGTCCTGAAAACGTTGGTTGACATGATCCCACTCCACATAAAGAATGTCTGGATTAATCAGGTAATAGAAAGCATTAAAAAAATAAAAAAATGGTTGAAAATTGTTCACTTAGGGTCTCACATAGTATTGATGAAGTGTTTGTGTTTTTGGGAAACATGTATAGAGTTGTTAAACAGGGGACATTCTCTGTAAAGTATGAGTCTTCTGGCATTAAATGCTTTTCCAGAGTGCTTGTTTTCTAATGCCTGCCTACCCTGGCTCGTAGGAAAGACTAGCTCCTATTGAACCCCATGTATGTTATTTTTAAAACCTTAAACCGCTACGAATGCTTGGATTTTATATTTTTAGGCGGAATGGGGGTTTACTCTTTCTTACTAGTGAGTATTCATGTTAGAACATCACTTTTTAAATTATGAATACACTATTCAATCACTGAATGTTTATTACTTCAATAATGCTTTAGAGTTACAGTTATTCTCTACTGCAACTTTGCTTTCCATTTAATTATATCGTTTATTGTCTGCACTGTTTGTTTAATATTCTATAGATTTTATTATGTACATTTTTACGTGTCTTCTATTGTTGATATATATGTTTGCGTACCGTTAATTGTCTATTGTATACCTCTATGTCTATGTATGTATATATACACATAGTATTTTATTAACTGGTGTGAACTGATTTGTTCACATCAGCTTCACCGTCTTCATCCCCACACAGCCATCCATGCATCCACTAAAGGTAAACTTTGAAGGCCTTATTAAAGGGCATCCTTTATACCCTGCCCATCGTCTCCTCTGTTGTCCTTTGTATTTGCCTTGACCTACAGCCTGCAAGCCCTCTGCATGTTGGGAAAGAGTGAAGCTAAAGTCGTTGCCCGGTCGCCTGTGGAGAAACCATTGAGTGTGATTCCTTGTGACTGAATGTTATTGTCATTGCTTTCAACTTATTAAACTTAGAATTCATTGTTTTTTCCATTAGTTTTCCGCTTAATCCCAGAGCCATCTCGCATGGCTGCCAACGCTTTGAAGAAAATCATTCATTTTCCAGTCACAAACTCTCCTTTCATACATCAATCACCATTTTCCCTCAATTTTGAATGCGTTTGTGGAATCCCAATCAACCTGCATATCTTACCACAAACAACCAGCCTATGGCGCCCCCAGCTCCCTGGTGGGCCCATTTGGAGTTTGCAAAGTCAAAGCCCTTCCCCTGTTATCCTTGATTACTCTGGATTCTTTAACCGAGCCCGGGCCTAGATGTAGAATAAAAAGCGTGAATGAGTGGGACCGTTTCATGGCTAGCGGAAAGAAAACATGGCCGGGAATTTACTACTGCTTCATCAGCCTGGAGGTCCTCCAGTCGTGCTTTAATATTACTCAAATGTATTCGTTTTTATTATAAATAAAATAGAATACAACTCGATACGGACAATACACAACACTGCACGCAGGCTCCCAACAAACACTTCTTGTTCAACTTGTTAATATTACTGTTTATTACTGCTTCCTGACTGGTGGAGGAGCTCCAGTGGGCGGGGTCTCACTGCCTTCACATCTTCAGTTCTCCACTAACAAGCCGGGAGATGAGAGGGGTGGAGGACAGGAACATCAGAGCGGAGCTCCATGCAGATATATACACACACGTACACACACACACACCACCTGTGCTGGCCTGGAGCCACAGAACACCAGAGGAGGAGCATTGTCTCTTCAGTCAGGAGTGTGTGTGTGTGTGTGTGTGTATGTGTGCGTGTCTGTGTGTATATGTGTGTGTCTGTGTGTGTGTGTGTGTGTCTGTGTGTGTGTACGTGTGTGTGTGTCTGAGTGAGTGTGGGTGTGAGTGTGTATGTATGAGTGTGTGTGTCTGTGTGTGTGTATCTGTGTGTGTGTGTGTGTGTGTGTGTCTGTGTGTGTGTGTGTGTGTCTGTGTGTATGTGCATGTGTGTGTGTATGTGTGTCTGTGTGTGAGCGGGTGTGTGTGTCTGAGTGAGTGTGTGTTTATGAGTGTGTGTGTGTGTCTGTGTATCTGTGTGTGCGCGTGTCTGTGTGTGTGTGTGTGTGTGTGTCTGTGTGTGTGTGTGTCTGTCTGTGTGTCTGTGTGTGTGTGTGTGTGTGTGTGTGCACAAGGTGTTGTAAGTTCAATCGCTTCACAGAGATCAAAGTGAGGCCCCTCACTGCTAATGATGTGATGTGACCCAGCAGCACCAGCGGCCCCAGCAGCAGCCACAGCAGCTGCCCGCCCCCCAGTGCTCCCTCCTCTGGGACGGGGGCCACGGCAGATCATCTCCACAAAGATGGATGGCCGTGTTTGGCCAGCCCCTGCTAAGGGTGCAGACCTGTTAGCCAAACAGGATGTCAATAGAGAGGGCCGGGGTGGGTCGGGGGCCGCTGGAGCAGCACCAGGCCCTCTGGTGGTCGGCCTGCTTCTGCACTCAACACTCTTTACTTTAGTGTCTGGCGCTCCAGCACAAGAGACTAGTTCTATGTTTGAAGATAGATTAATGATACACATACACTGTTCGTTTTTGGCAACGGTGATTTTGTCTTCTTTGTTGGATGTAGAAGCCAGCAAAATCTCTGCAAGATGAGATTCCCCTCCTGATGGATGGTTCTGGTGGGGAGGAGGTAGCTCGGTTGGATCCCTGGTGAAGTCTGCTCTCCACTGGACACTTCTTCTGCTGCGGAAGACGGGAGGAGCCCAGGACTGGAGGTAGAGGAGAGTGGAGGTGGCCCGCCGTCAATAGAGGAATGGAAACCTGATTGGCCGAGTGGAGATGGGAGTGGCCTGCGCTGTTTGTTCGATATGTGAGCTGGTGATGAAATCAGTGTCATATCGTGGTCATAAAGCGGCATGTTCTTGTCTGAGTCGAACTAATTGAGACCAACAACGACACATTTGCATTCTTCATTCAATCATTTCATGACAGATAACCATAGTTCATTGATTCAGGTTAATGAGCTCCGGTTTGGTATCATTTGATCATTGTTTTAATGATGTTTTCATGATACACTGAACTGAAAATAGTGGCATTGTGTATACAGTACAACTGAAAGGGAACACAAATCCATACAATACATACAATCCACTTTATAAAACAAAACACACACAGCCCCACTTGTTCTTCAAAGTACTCTGTGTACTTATTTGAAGAATACCAAACGCTATTGCTTTTTGTGGATTGAGAGCGTATCCAGGGATGATCGTTATTACAAAGAGACCCGCTGTATGTGGCTGTGTAGACACATGGCTGCTTCCTTCCTTTGTGCTTGTTTTCTCCTTTCCAACCTGTCAGACTCCACACGGTTTCTCGGTCAAGTAGAGAGCGAGAGAGAGAGCGAATATAATTTAATGCGTGTTAGATATGATTTTCCTGTACTTTATATTAAGGTCTACACTGCTAGGATTTTTTTTGTGTGTCAAAGAGACCCGTTCCTCCTGTGTTGCCAGATCTGGGGATAATAGTCAAGCTATTGTGAGAAAATAAGCAAAATAAGAGACTCTGCACGCAGTCAATGGCCTCCTAATAGCCAGCAGTCTGGTTTATCCGCTACTTCTCCGCTCTACACAGGCTTCATTTGAGTCTTTTCAGGACACATTAATAAGCTATTTCATCACTGACCGCATCAGCATCAGGAGCACATTGAAAAGCCGGCCGACGTTAGAAATGTATCATCCCAAAGTGTCTGGACTCCTGTTTCCAGGCATCTCTATTCCCCTTGTTCAATAGGCAGGTGTGAAGCAGACAGGACCGGAACAGCGGGAACAGGTGTGGACATGTCTGGTGAACCCAAGCAGTCTCCAAGCCACACAGTATGTGCGTGCATGTGCTGTGCGTGCATGTGTGTGTGTTGTGCCATCAATAGTCTCCCCAGTGGTAGATTCCGGATCAGGACCCTGGAAAGCCTCCCTTTCAAGGAACACAACCAATATTTGGCAGTATATTTATATATTTTATGATATATATATATTTTGTATTATGAGCCTTCTTCAAATCAATCGCATTCAAAGCCGCTGTCGGTATGATTTGAGAGCTCTAAAGAGATGGGGCGAAAAAGAGCAGCAGAGAGCAAAATTTGTAAAGTAAACCCAAAAAATATCCCCTCCCTCCCAGCTACCTCCCCCCCAACATTTAGCTGCAAATGAGAAGTGTGGCTTCTCACACACCTGTGAATGACCGGAAAGAAGGATTCCTAAAAACAATCATGGAAGAGTTTGGTCAGAACTGAGCCGGGAGTGGTCTAAAACCGGCTAAAGAAAATGAGTGTATTACATTGGCTCATACAGAGGCAGTCACCCAGAACAGATATTCTCACAGAGCATTATATTATACTCACTTATAGCTGATGGGTGGCTGTGGTATTTTCTGATCAATTACACTCAATGAATAGCTCTCAAAGGGTTAGTTCAGGATTTGCTTTTTCTCGCCTGCTTGGTAAGCCTTCCCAGGGTTAGACAAGAGGATTCCCCAGTGGATACCCCGCTAGCCATTAGCATTAGCGCTGATGTAAATCCCCAGGTACCATGGCATCAGCTCCACAACTCATCTTAATATACTTTTCCGATAAAGCGGACATTGATGCAAAAAATTTCATGTATGTATCTTTAATAAACGACATAGAAAAGGCTAATTTGAAAAAAAACATAGCACAATTTATTTCCAAATAACTGCTTCATCTCCCTGCGCTGTTTATTCAGGCCCCCTGACAACAACAACACCACTGATCTGAGCACCCAGGAAGAGCCGGCAGGATAGCAACTTTGTAATTCTCTGTGGTAGGCTAGTGACAAACATTTGAACATTCAACAACGATTATTTATTCTTCATTCTTTATGTTCATATTCTTATCACGGGATTCGCAGAGTAGAAGTAAGAAAGGGCTCACCGATGGGCTGGGCCTGTGTGCCGTCGGCAGAGACCACGGAGGGTGTTGGTGACGCTGTGGGGCGTGCCTGGGTGCCGTCGGCAGAGACCACGGAGGGTGTTGGTGACGCTGTGGGGCGTGCCAGCGTACCGCCAGCGATACCGAGGGTCTGGGCCCCACAGGGAGCTGGATCTGTTGCAGAAAAGACAATCGGTATTGTTTGGTGGGCTTGGCAAGTCTGGGAGAAATTCTGTCTTTATTTATTATGGGGAAATAAGCCCGGACAGGGCGAACAGGACACTGACGCGCAGGGGAGGTGTCCTGCTTCGCCCTGAAGGGGCTTATTTAAGATAATGACCGGCGACGTTCTGTACATTAGAACGTCTGATAAAAAGCAGATAATTCTCTGGCAGATAGGAATGTACACCAGCAGGCTAATGCTGACAGATAGCGGGTACATACGGGGATCACTGAAAGACTGACCAATCCGTTTTCTTAAGGCTGTTGTCTAGTCCCGGGAAGAATCCCAAAAGGCAAAAAAAATGAATTCCCACCTTTAACTTTGTCGTTATTTTACTACCCGCTCTTGCCTCACCACTTTTCCAGTGCATTAGTAAATGCTAATATAATAATAGGACCTTGTTGTGTAGACATGCTAGCATAGCTCCTATAGTCTATTCATAGGAGCCCCCTGCTCTGTATTATCTGGAGTGTGAAAACGTGCTGCTGGCGTGTTCCGCTAACCCTAATGATATCAATATTTACAATAATAGTCAAAGTGAGACTGAGTAGCGTGGATGGCATGTGTAATTATGTCAACTGGCTCCCCCTTTGTGAGTGAATAACATTAGGAGCTCATCTCTGAGCCACACAGCTGCTGGGAGCTTCATCTAGAACACAGAAGGGGATGCACCACCCGTGTCTACAACCAAGGACTCCGTCTCTAACACCACGTACATGTGTGAGAGTGTCACTGTTTGATTGGTTGTTTGATTTTCTATATATTTTTGATGGCAGTAAACAACACTGTCTTGTTTTGGAGCCTGTTTGTCACCCGACAGTGCATATGTGATCATTCATGAGCGAGAGGAAAGGGCTCTGAACACTTGGATCCTAGCAAACGGCGTGGACCATTTCTTTCCTCCACAATCCTCCACTCCATGCATTTAGGGTCAGTTATTGACATACTATGTATTGCTTTTGATTATTGGATTTCTTTATCCTCAAATAGGGTCTCCTAACTCCTAACTCCTAGCATGCAACCATTTCTACCATATAGTAAGCAACAAGAAAAGGTATTTTTTACTGACAAATCTGCCTGAACTAACATATTACATTCAAACGTTGATTTATTTTATCGTCATTTAGAAACTTACCACAGAGAGCATTGTTACTGACGGCGTTCGTTTTAAGACACAAACTATCGAGTTAGTCTTCACAGAGAAGGTCCTTGACTTAGAATTTCAGCGACCTTGAGCTGTCTGGGGAAAGGTAACGGTAGGAGTGACGCGTGACGCCTGGGCTACTCCTCTAGCCAGCCCGCGCGGAACGCCTATTTTAACTCTGACCTGATGCAGCGTGTCTGCTGGGATGGGTGAGTCACTTCCTGCGGAGTGGCCGTGCTGAGACAACCCTCTGGGACTCCTTGGCGGTCAGGCTCTGACACCACGCCCTCTTAAGTCCGCCTCGCTTTGATTTCTTCTTCAGGGATTGCAACCTTTATTTTTGGAGGTGTGATCTGAAAGTGTCCCCAGAAAAGGGATCCGACCCATATGGCGAGGCGACACGTGCCAACGGAGGTCGGACACATTGGTGCTTCTAAGCCAAAGAAAAAAAAATCACAGCCTCTATTTGAAGGGACTCAGATGGCGCTCAGCTCCAGATGCTGACGCACAGACGTGTGAACGCAGTGGCCTGTTAACAGGTTCATAGCATACGCCACACCACAAAACTCCTGTGGATGTGCGGTATGTGTGTGTGTGTGTGTGTGTGTTGGTGTATATGTGTGCGGGTGTGTGCGCCTCTGTGTACGTGTTTGCATGTGTATTTGTGTGTGTGTGTGTGTGTGTGTGTGTGTGGGTGTGTGTGTGTGTGTGGGTGTGTGTGTGTGTGTGTGTGTGTATAATTTGCCTCACAGTCACCTGGAGTGTCTCCAAGCATTTGACTGGAGGGGTCTCAGGCCGCAGGAGAGAAACCAGCAGATGGTTTTTTTTTCCGGCACACAGCCATGTTTTGATTCAGTTTGGAATTGTTTTACCGCTTTCATCCTGATGCTATTCACGCTATTTACGTGAAAGGTGCCTCGCGTTCTCCGCCGGCGGAGCCAAGCCTGTTCATTTGCCTTTCGAGCCGCAGTGTCCTGACCTCACAATGATCCTTTGATGCGTTTCAGGTAGAGAACACACACACACACACACACACACACACACAAAGTCGTCAACATGGACGCTCTATTGTTCTGCTATCCGAAACAAGGAAGGCTTTCTTGTGTTTTGACATGGGATGAGTGGAAAGCTTTTCCCAGTGAAGGGTGCTGATGGTCGGTGAAGACACTCCAGAGGACAGCGCTGTCTACCAGTCCTCTGTGAAGTCAGCCATGCCTTTCTCTGGGTTTGTTTTTCCAAGGCGGCCGCCCAAGGACTGAACTGGGACTCAAGCGGGAAACGAGCCTATCGCTCGTTTCTCTTTCCAAGGGATTCTCCTCAGAATGATGAAAATGAAATTGATGTAACTTGTTTCTCTGTTTGTTGTTCTACTTAATGTTGACTTGTCTTTCACGTGGAATAACAGGAGTGAAGTGTAAATTCAGAGATGAGACATGAAGGACCTGTAAACCCAGGTTAAAGACAACACCTGTGTCTGAAGGGGCCCAGGGCAGCCTCTCATACTGCAGTGCTCTGCCCCTCACGCTGAGCCTGGGATTACATATACCTTTATATTATCACACGTTCATTTGAAATGTACTTTTACAGACAACGTAATTCCATTGGATTTAATACAATCATATATTTAAGGGTTGTATCAGCTATTCTAGGCCAAAACATAAATGATTACATTCCTCTGATCTTTCCTCACGGTACGCTAGCTGCCCCATAAGCAGACCGTCAAGAAAACACGTCTCTATAGGCAGCCTATGCTCCGAGATCGTATGCAAAAACAAATGGTACTATATATAGTATTCCAACCAATCATGGACAAGGGGCGGGAGTTGTGGAGTTTTGCGCTGCTTTCAGGATAGTTTTTACTGGATGCACGAAACACGGAATTGATGGCGAGCTCTGTTTGTTTGGGATCTCGCTTCACCAACAGAAGTGGCGTCACACAACATCGTTGATACAACCTTTACTTACAATCAAAATGGCAGACCTATATTTTCTACCTTATCCCATTGAGTTACCAGGAACATCCCTTCATCCATAACGCACACACGCACACACACACACACACACACACACACACACACACACACCCACACACACACACACACACACACACACAC
>JAOPJL010000146.1:2573773-2583960 GCA_027123545.1 Trisopterus esmarkii | reverse complement strand
TACAAATAAGTCAAATAACGTATTTAGGAAATAGAATAAGTTGAATTGTATGCAGGAGACCGTATCTATCATATCAAGGTCCTTGAGGATGTGTTGTGTGTGAGAGAAAAGAGAGGTTTTACAGGTTTCTTTATCGTAAACTTCATCCGTTTACATTTTTTGTTTGTGTAGCAATAGTGTGTGAATAATAAACAGTTAAACATTCACTGAAAACATTTTCTTCTAATTTCCAGATACATTTCTTTCATGCAATTATAATTTTCTGCAATGTGATTGTCAAAAGTAGATTGCATTATATTGTATGTCTGTTTTCAATCATTTATTCATGGTGTATAAAATAGTCATATTGGCTGCATTACCCTGTTGTGTCTCTCTGTTGAGAAAACAATTAGAAAATGCGATAGAGTTACGCAACTGAAGTTTGAAGGCAGAATAAAATTGTGATGTGATTGAAGTTCACTCTATTGATGAACATCTCACAGGCTGACACTGTTCATCTAAAATTCATGGCATTCTTTCAACATACAATTCTTTGAAGCGTCAGTATCTTCGACAGCGCTGGTTATTTTCTTCTGTATTACTTTTACTTATTCTGTGTTAATTACAGGGGAGCCTTCAAAGCCATTTTTTTTACCCTATCGGGTCAACTAATATACTTCTGTCTTAATAAAAGAAAGAATCATTGTTTATTGTTTGCATCATTATAAATCACATCCGTCCTTCTACTTTTCTGCTTCTAGTACCACTTTACTACTCTACTACATTACTACTCACATAAGTCTCTTCATTAGCCACAAAAGTAGCAACGCTGCCCCCACTGGGGAGACTGTGACCCCAGCGGGGGCCTCTGGATGTGGGGCGCTCTGCTCCACCCAGAGCAGGCGCCCCCACATCCTCAGTCCCCAGTCTGCCCAAAATGAATGGAGCAATTAGCAGTCATTATCACACGCTTTGTGAGCCTTCGCTTTGCCAATTTATCACAAGCACATGTCCGATTTATCAGACCCCCTTGAGACGGAGGATAATGACAGGCAGACATGCGCTTCTTACACACACACACACACACACACACACGCGCACGCACGCACGTACGCACACGTGCACACCCTCTGTGTTTCAAGCTTCACACGGCACAGCGTGAAGGGAGAGTCCAAGGACACCGCGTCCTTGTCTGGTGTGAGCTGGATGGGGATGACTTCAGCCAATGATAAGTTATGAGACGGTTCGAAATATGGTCTGTGAGGCATGCCTAATCGCAACAGCGGCAAATGTGGCAAGGCACCAATGATAGGGGACGAGACCGGGCCCCCCCTCCCTTTGAATCATCATCATCATTTACAGATTGATCTTAAGGAAAATATACTGTCAGGGCCGTTCATGCAGACGGACTATTGATTCAGTCATAACCTGCTCCACTGTCCACACGGGACCGCGACTGCTGCTTCATTAAGGGCTCGTTTGCAGCTCTCCCATCACTCCCACACACTCCCGCCGTGTGCCCGCGCACTCCCCAAAAAGCATGTCAAGGTCGTTTCCCATCGGTGCCCTGACCCAGAAGCGCCGCACTGCCGTCCCTGCGGACAGATGAATGTTTGTTTTGGTAGCCCGTCGTGTTTGATTGGGGGGAGGCGGAGGGGGAAGGGGAGGGGTAGGCCGGGCGGGCGGATGACAGAACCCGCCGGGTTGGCTTACCTCCGGGCACATCCCACCGGAACGAGGGAGTGATGCGCTGCTCTACTGACAGCGTGTCTGTTCTGCTCATACTGCTCTGCTCTGGAAAGGCGGGGAATCAAGGCAGTAGATGGTGGGGGGCCCAATCCACTGCCTTGAAGTCTTCCCCTTTTTTCCTGGGTGTCAGTCGTCAGGGGGAGGGGACGCCGGGGAAGGCATTGGGTGTGATGTCACGGGCGGCCGTTTTTGGAGAGGTTTGAAAGTAACTGACAAGAAGGGAGATGAAAGGGGAGCGGTGGCGGTAACGACACACACTTGGCAATTTCTCAGACATTGTTGTCGTGCCGACGAGGCACATCAAACTAATCACTCTCAGAGCTGTCCTTCACCGCAGGGCCTTGGCCGCCTAGCATCGATCCACATTTAATGCTCGTCCCGCAAGTTTGATCCTGACACTTGCTCATTTTAAATGTCAGAGAGTCCGCTTTTGCATAAATGGGAACAGCATTGGTGGGGAAACCGTTTGATGGATGGATCTGGAGAGCTGAGCCTATTTCCTGCACGACCGTGTCGCGGAAAGAGAAACACGGAGACGCATGTGTTCGTGGATGAGGCTAAAAGAGATAAAAAGAAAAGGGAAGAGCTAGCATGCATATGTTTATGAATTAATAATGTATTCCCAGTCTCGGTATTCATATCCAGACCACCCAAAAAAAGCCTGACTCTTCAATCTGAAGTTGCAAACCCTTCTTTGATGCTATGCGTCTTTCCAATAACCTTTGCTCATGTCCCTCCCTCATTTCCTCTGCGCATCATGTCTCCTGTGTTTCTCTCCTCTGCCGGTCCTTTGACTTTCCCGCGGCTCCCCCGCAGTATATATATTCCTTCAACGCCACCACGAGTGGGAATGTGTCGCCGAAAGCCAAATTAAACGTGAACCAGTGGACTAGATAATGAGATCCGAGGCCAACAGAACCCACTGGACTGTTGCCGTAAATCTTTAAAGTCAATCGCTCGGATGTACGGTGATTCATGTGATTAGTGTGTGTGCCACGTTCTGCAAGTATTGGAAAATTAAAATGCTCGGGAGGCGTTTAGCATGCTGAACCAACCCTGTCAACCACCACCACGCCTGAATGTGGATTAGCTGTAATACAGTCAACAGGGGTTTTATTTTCCATCTTTTACTTAACTCAAAACCTTTTCTAAAACATCTTTAGCATGAGACAACGTTGCGAATGCTCTGGAGAGGGAGGGCCCTTCGACAATCATGTGTGTGTTCCTTATGACTTAGCTGTTTTAATAAAGGGATTAATAAAACATTCTGGATGAAAATAGCTACCACTAACAACCATAACCACTGCCGGCTGTCCCGTTATGGTAAATGATGTGACGGGGGGGCTTCCCGGTGGCCCACCAGGTAGAGCTTGTGCCATTAAGACTCAGTTCTGATCGCAGACCGGGGTTCGATTCCTGCCTGGGGCTTTGCTGCATGTCCTACCCTCTATCTCCCATACCTTCTATACCTGTCTAACTCATTCTATCGTACAGCATCAAAACGCAATGCAAAAGAAGTATGTGACAGGGGCTGTGATGTGGCAGTGAGGCGAACAGCCAGTCATTGTTCATAGCTCATCCAACGCTAGGTTCTGTCGGATGACTCAGTGTATGTAATGTCCCAACACCCACTGTGATAATGCTGGCACCTGGGATGCACATCACAGCTAGATCACACCACATACTTCAGCCATATCCTAATTATGCCTGTGAGGAATTTGCATAGATATTAGATTGTCTTCACTGCAAGTGTCGGTTTAATTATTCATTGCAAAAAATGTTACTTGGTTAATTAAATATCGCGGCACCAGTTTAGTCCTAACTAATACAAATGAAAACGCTTGTGCAAATGTTCTCAGTTCTCCTTCATCTCTGCGTCAGGACTTCATTTCTTTGTTGGGAAATGAATAGACATGGCGGGCAGAGTGAGACGCATGCTCATCGGATGGTTTAACTTTTTGAATTTATATTTTTTATAGTACATTCCAACTTGGGTTCCAGGGAAGAGCTTTCCAATCACTCAGTTGCCACATATTTCACAGCATGGCCGAGTAGTAATTTATCAATGTTACACTCTAAGGATCCAAAAGGGTTATTTAATATATATTACGTACATATTTACAAAATAATAATTTGGGGTTTCCCCACAATGTTAAAGAAAGAAAGAAGAAAAAAATAAAAAAATGTCTTATTTCACCATTTCTAATTTCTCTCTCTCCCTATCTTTCTCTCTCTCTCTCTCTCTGCTGCTACACCACCCAGGTCTCTCTGTGCGGGGGCGGAGCGGGGGACGTGACAGACCATCGGTGGATGTCAAGGGGAGCGGGTGGTGCTGCTGTAGTGTCACCCCCCCCCCTCCCCCCAGCCACCATCCTACTGGCCGTGACGGAGGACCATCGATGGTCTGCCTCCCCCACACACACGCCTGCACTGCCTGCTGCCAGCGCCCACATAAGGACTCACGCCTCCACCCACCATGGTGTCACTATTTAAGGTGCACTTACAGAAAGCAACACGCACACACACACACACACACACACACAAACACACACACATACACACACACACACACACACACACACACACACACCTACATACAGCACATACACAGGTAGTATTTAGACCCCTTTTTCAAATTGGATTTCAAACACAGGCAGATAATGAAAATGGTGTGTGTCTGTGTGTGTATATCTGTGTGTGTGTGTTCTCTGTCACATGAAATGTGTTGTCATGGCTATCAGGGATTTGATGCCCGGATCTTTATGGACTATTTTACTGATACCAAGAAATTATGGATTTTCTTCTCTTCATTGATGCAGTGAATTTATAAAGAATTTCATAGGGGGACCACGTCAATATGCCATATTTGCGTTGCTTCTGTCTCAGAGTAATGGACCCAATTATTCTGATTCTGAGTGTAATTTGACTTACAATTATTGACCAACTGTTATGTGTATTATCAATAAATCTTTTTATATTCACTAGCCAGTCAACCGTCAACAATTGCTTTGTGAGGCCACGATGTGTTGTACAATGTTCACGACACCAGACACAGTTAAGTAATGGATAATGTATAGAACAACGATCATTATGGGGAAATAAGCCCCGACAGCAAGACACCTCTGCTTCGCGTTGGGGTCCGCTTCGCCCTGAAGGGGCTGATTTAAGATAATGACCGGCAATGTTCTATACATTATCCCGCTTATTACACGGCTGCTTGCCAAAACTAAAAAATAACTTCACATTGTGTGTCTTTCTACAATTACCATTGGTAGTGTTGATCAGCAGAGAAATAGTCCCCCAAAGACGTTGACGTTGCTTAGCAACTGAGTACGCTGGAGTTGATAAGTTCTGCGCACTACGGAGTGATACGAAAGACGTGAATCACTCCACTTTCCTTGACAGCGGTCATTATATGCATAGATATATATAGAACACATATATATACATATATAGTTCTAGATATATCTATGATTATATGCTAAGCAACGGTCATTATTGAAAAACAATTCACCACCAGAACTCGGGAAGGCCCATGCAAGTGAACGGAGCGTTCCACAGCACTGAGAAGAGCCGTGTAATAAATGCAAAACAACACAGATCGATTTATGATTTTGAGGGTCAATGTTAGATTGTGTGCACATGTTTTAACATGTTTGATGAATGAATACTGATGGGTATCAGCTGTGACACGGTTATTACTACGAGTGGGTGGAATATAGATATATTAGATGTGAAAGTGCTTGCGTATGACAAAATGGGTGAAGGGATAGGCATTTATAGGCATTTTATTAATATGTGGTTATGTATCCCTGGCTAAATATGGTGTTGTTCCTGAAGGAGCGGTTTCAAGGCCCGGGTCTCTGGAGCCTGGGGATTAATTGTCGTGTAGTGCATTTTACAGCACAGTTTACCATCATATAGAATTGTATAGTGTAATATCATGGCGAGCAGCAGGGAAGGACGAGACGGGAGCCCAGGTTTAGCAGTTGACCCCAGTCCACGCCCCATAGGCTGCAGGACTACGGAACTGCCCTTATTAACGTCACCCGTCACACACGAAAGACAATGGACCCATCGAACAAACATAACATTAATAGTAATGGTGGCGGAAACGATGAACACAACATTACAACAGAACAGTGACACAATTACACCCCCACAGCGACCAACCCTAACCCGTGAACCCCACTGAATGTCTGCGCCGCAAATGACCCAGGAGCGCCCCGAAAGGGCCCTCCCAACAAAGAGGAAAGAGCCCTTCTTTGGATCCTTTGCATGCCGTGAACCGGCTGTGTCCTCGCCCATGGTTGCCACAATATGTATTCTTTATAATTGTATATTCTAGTGTGGTATTAGCATGGTTAAAGCTGCTGTAGGTAAGATTAGAGGAGAAGTGTCCAAGATTTTTAACAAAAAACACAAAAATAGTGGCTCCTCCCCTCAAACGCAGACAACTAGAAACAAACAGAGCAGTTTACTCTGCAAAGGCTAATGGATGGCTCTGGCATTTCCACCACCAAATTACACTCAAATTAAAGCTCCTAAATCATACCTGCAACACCTTTAAGTGTCCATTATGGTTGCTTTGGGAAGATAGGTCTCTGCGTCTTCCCCCGGGTCTGGCAGCAGGGTGCAGCCGTAGCACCAGGGACTACAGGGTGCTAACACCCTGCATTTATCTAACACTCATATCTCTGAGTCTCTCCAAACGGGGTTCACACACTCCTGCCCCGCTGCAGCGCTTCTCCTCGCTTAATGAAACCAGATGAGATAACATTTTGTTTTACAAAACCCTCCACTAATTCAGCCCCTTAGGCTTTGGCGAAGCAGCCAGATCCGAAACGGGGAGATAAATCTGGTTCAATATGGTTGAACCAAGCAGATTCATGAAGACACACACCACAGGGTTCCGCGTGGTTCGACCCCCGTGGTGATCCCTGGTTCCCATCATACAGACCTTTCCTTATATGACGTCCATTATTTCGCATATTTCAAGGTCATTTTCAAGTGTGTTTGCCAGAGTGATTTACATATGCAATCTTTATTCCCACTCTACAACCCTACACAACGGTATAACCGCTCTCAAAGTCACTCATGTCATCAAGCGGTTTGTTGTATTATTTGCCTGGTTTATGCATGTGTGTGTGCGTAAGCGTATGTGTTTATGTGTGTGCAAATATTTGCAGATATGCATGTGCATGTGTGTGTGTGTGTGTGTGTTTACCGCAATTTGGTCTGAAGAAAGAACCAAAATCCATTCCAATTACCCCAGTCCGGTGGCGGCGGTGCTGGTGGGCTCTGTGTCCTGGCTCTGCCCTTGACCAGACACCTACTCTGCAGCTTGTCCTCATTAACATGAGGAAGGCATAGGGCTTTCTCCAGGACACGTTTACTCACCAGGATTACCGCTAAGTGCTTGATTTGCACTTTCGGGGCCACTTCCTCCCCCTCTTCTACGTCCACTATGTCGATTTAAATTTTGTAAAATAAAAGCAGACTCAAACGTTGTGGAGCTTGCTTCTTCTTTAGTTTCCTCATGGTTAAATATGATGATAATCTCCTTTTTCTGATAACCATCTTCTAAAAGGTTTCAGAATAGGAAAAGAGCAAAATAATTTAATGACGCCATAAATAATAGCTCCCCATGTATGGTCTCCTTAGCTGGAATGTTAGAATCATGCTAACAAACCGTCCAGCCCACTGTACCCCCTACTGCTTTCAACTGCTAGTGTGTTGAGTGATGTCTTGCTGATGAGCACGTTTGCAGGGCACATACTTGCCAAACAGCCAGAGGTGTGTCCACCAAAAAACCTCCGTTCTGGACCCCCCCCCCCTTGCCATTCTGCTGTCTGGGGCCTCAGATAAAGGCTATCGCTATAACAGCCATAATAACTCCACCGAGCTTGGTTCACCTCTGTTATAATACACATCCCGGGCCTGAAAGAGGTTAATGGAGTAACCCAATGAGCTCTGCAGGACAATAAAAGACTGGTTTAATTTTGACCTCGGTTAAAGATCCCAATATTTGATACAGTGGGAGACCCGCATAATTGCATGGATAAGAGATGGGCATTCTGATGCCCTTGCGATGCTGTTTTCATTAACCTTGCTTTCTGTCTCTTTTTTCCCTCTCTCTTCCTCTTTTTGCATCTCTGAAGTAGTGAGGCACAACCCAACTCATTTCATGTTTTGGTGGGACTATGTTATGGAAAAATACATATGTTGTAACCTTTTAGTCATATAGGCTTTGTTTTCTATTCCGTGTATTGTCTTGCCACCCTGCTTTTCCTCAGTGTCGTCTACGACACTGACCTTTGTGCTTGGGTCAGCCACCTCACCATATATGAGATGTCGTCTAAATTGTTAACCTTTGTTCTTGGGTCAGCTGCCCCATCTTCTTCAGTGGCATCTAAATATAAACTCTTTCGCTTGGGTAACCTGCCTACCTTCTTCAGAGTCAATCAGAATGTTAACCTTCGTACTTGGGTAAAATGGTCACAAGGGAGAAGACATTCACTTATGCACTCTTCTTCTGCTCTGCTTCTCCTGGGTAAACATTACCTGATTTGATTATTTACATCTGCAATGTGGGGGAGGATGGGAAACTGTATAAATAGCTCGGTCAAACTGTAAATTGCCAAAGGAAATTGACACGACAACTACCTACTATCTATTTCTGAGACTTATCATGTTTTTATGCAAGGAACCTACGTATGTATTTACTATGACTGCAATTCTCGAATATTCTAGTCAGTGACAAGTTAACCATAAGTAACCAAAGTGGAATGTTACATTTCACTGGCATTCATTTGTATTAGGCAGCATAAAGCCCATTCTGCATAGTTTTTAACACGGTGTTACAACCCGCCCCGCTGGGGTGAGGCTACATGCTACCGGCTAGCATTCCCTACGGGCTACAATTCAAGATCCAAACTATGCTGCCTGACAATAATCAGAAAAAATGTAGGTTAAAAATATTTACTTTGAAGTATAGGAAGTATATATAACACACTTTTGGAAGCACCCGCTTAAGTTCTGCTCTAATTCCCATGTCATTCGGCTCTGATGAGATTCCTGTTGATTCACCAGGAAACACGCAACCACAAGAGGTCTGTGTTAAATGTAACCCTGCTTTAGGAGTTATTTATTATAATAATAATAATCAAAATAAGCATAAATAAACCATCTTAACAGAAGCCGTATGTTAATCTACTATTTGGAGAACCTTTCAAGCACAAACTAAAAGCATTGCAGTTTTAAAAAATGTACCCAAAATGTAATGGTTGATGTTTTAGCCCAGTGTGGCTGAGGCTGCCGGAAAATCTCTGTTTTACATTCCAGACACAGATAGGGAATTATTGGAGAATAGAGGATTCCAGTTTAAGCAATATCCTATTCTGAAAAACTTCTATCCATGTTTATTTACATAATATTTCCCTTCTAGCAAACAGCTGTATACCACCAAGATGGGAATAGATCAATACATCCAACGAGTTATTTTTCAATTTCATGCTTTTCTGACTTCATCAAAATTGTGTTAGAGTAATAAATTCACTTCCTAACTACAGCGGTGTCAACATGATACACTGAATGTGGTTTTTTTTACCCATAAGTCAACAGGATCAGGGAATCATTCAAGGGACCCACGGTAATCAGGGTGGCGGTTTGTTGGAGAGCTGTCTAGTATGGATTATTATTACTGGTGACCCTATATTACTAAGCAGGCCTTGAAGACAAAGACTGAAGACTGCTTGTGGATGACAATCATGCTATAGCAATGAGTCTATAGGCTAAAAGTATGCGTTCTTTAAAAAAACGATAATAATATGGTTGCATTGTCAGCTTTAAAATAATTTCCTTCCGAATAATTTACCTTTATCATAACCCTCCTATCTTCTAATAGCTAGCGCTATAAGAAGTGCCAACCATGTCTTTGGAAGGATAACTTATGCCTAGTAATTTTGTTTTGCTCACAGATAAATCGTTTTTCCTGTGATTGTCAATGTGAACCGCAAAGAGAATTGCTAAAAAAGAAAGACTGAATGCACTGAAGAACTTAGCATATTTGAGGTGTTGCGGATCAATGTTGGTGGTTTAGGACTGGAGGAATCTGCCTGATCAATTAGAAATGACATCATGGTCAGCAATCCATTCACCTATCAACAGTTTGTGTCTCTTTTCTTTCGCCACTTCCCAGGCCAACAATGATCAGCATTGAAAGCACTGTCGGCAATCCACCTCATTGTTTGGATCATGTGTGTTGATTCCTTTAACAACTGTTTTTTAATATGCTGTCAAAAGGCTTGCCATCGTAATGAAGGCCAACGCGCTATTGATTGGTTGAGTTATTTACAGACCATGAAGACCTTTAGAAAAAAAATGGTTACACTTTATTTCGATAGTCCACTGTTGACACTCAACAAGCTATCAGTAGATATGCAGTTGCATGTCAACAT
>JAOPJL010000146.1:2549784-2559892 GCA_027123545.1 Trisopterus esmarkii | reverse complement strand
CCCCCCCCCCCCCCCCCCCCCCCCCCCCCCCCCCCCCCCCCCCCCCCCCCCCCCCCCCCCCCCCCCCGCCCCGCAGAGAGAGAGAGCGTTAGAGATGGGGAGAGAAAGAGAAGATAAGGATCAAAGGCAAGAGTGATCAAGGCAAATTTTGTGGGTCTTGCCTTCTGGCGCGGGGGGGCACATGCGGTGGAGTTTGAGGCAGATTGCCGATGACAAGGCTTCTCATGCAGATCAAAGAGGGCCCCGGCTTTGCTTTGCATACCTTAAACATAATCAATAATGCATATTTTATTTTCTGCCCAACACATCGGCCACATGACTCTTCTCTGGAGAGTCCTGTCAGGCCACCCCTCCCCGCTCACCATGGCCCTGAAGCCCCCCCTGAGTGAACCGTAGCTCCGCCTGCACACAACCATCAGCTTCTCTCGTCGCATCCATCAAACTTGTTGTTTCTGTGTTTCTGTGATGCGTTGCGATCACTCTGGTGGAAAAGTTTGTGTAAGGAGGTAATAATGTTGGAGAAGGTAATCTGTTTTATTACTAATAGTACATTTTATTATATCCTATATCCTAAATAACCTAATACATTTATATATATATATATATATATACTGTATATATATATATATATATATATATATACACACACACACACACACACATATATGCACATATACATGCCTAAACACGCAAGGGGGTACTGATCAGATGTTGTTTGCGGTTTTGCAGAGGTGGGTTTTGAGAATTAGGAGTAAGTCCGAGTTTCTTACCTGTGATGGAAGGGAGTTCCAGAGGGCTGGGAAAGTAATGGAGAAGTGTGCTCAGGTGTTGAAATGGATGGTTTGCTGTGCAACTTCCAGGTAAGTTGTTGAGGGAAGGGTGTGATGTGCTCTCTGAAGCGAGACGGCTGAGCAGCTTTAGAAGGAGGTCGGAAGGTCTACTCTCTGCGAGGCTGTTACAGCAGGCTGCTCTGGAGGGGATGGAGTCATGGGTGATTCCTCCATGGCTTTACGCTGCTAGGAATGCAAGGTTGGGATGAAGTCTGGCAATGTAACAGGCGGGAGCAGGACCTTTTAGTGATGTGGTTGATGATTGGCTTGAAGAAGTGGGTAGGGTCAAAGTTTACCCCTCGGGGTCAGAGCAGGGGAGAAGCTTGGACATTGATACCCCCAACTGAGACTGTAGTCTGAGATGGCTGGTGACCGAGGGGTGGCATGGGGATGAACAGGAGACGTCCAAGCCCCGAGCCGAGATGTAGGGCAATGTGTCACAGTACATCTTCATGTATGTTCATGTGCAAATAAAGCAGCACTCTGGCCGTTAAAAACTTGTATTTTATTCAGTGAACCTGAAAAATGACAACAAAGTGTGATGCCAAGGTATGAGCTGTAGGCCGGGTGCCACCAGCCGCTCCTGGGTGGAGCGTACACAGCTGCTAGAGATGAGGTGATTAACAGAGGTGATCTATTGGCCGGTTATTTTCACAGTGCCACTGGGTCCCCAGGTTTTTCTTTTTTGCATTTTTAAAGCAAACAATGGCTGAACCCCAGCAAGCAGCAAATCATATACACAACAATTCAGTTTGTGAAACCATGTGAACTATCCATCTGTCAAAACGGTGGAAATCAAAGCACATATAGCGCTGAGCTTCACCTCCATTCACAGGGAGGAAGCTCAGGTTGCCATCCGGTAAGGACACCATGGTGCAGCTCGGGAGGGGGAGGATATAGAAAATTGTATACAGACGCGCAAGCACATATATCTGCATACCAAGGATCACATGTAGGTCCTACTTTTAGATTGCAGTCTTTTGTTACACAACCGCCAACAAAATCAATGACGACGGGACACACACATATATTTGGCAACTGCAATTACAGCACAAATGTTTTTCAAGACTATAAGCAGCCACCCACTGGGGTTAAGCCTTGATGGATTGCAATGACGCATTCTTCTCATAAACTCACAAAAATAGAATTAATTGTACAATATGGCAGGTATATTGCATACGTACAGAGCCCTGTATGTGCTTCCCATCAGGTGAAAATAATTGTTCATGCTAAATAACCTAAATTCATACTGTAATGTCACGAGTGACTAGTGGACGCTACACCCCCTCCTGCTGCTGTACAGCTGCTTGCAACTCTGTTGAAATGAACGCATGAGTAATCTTCCCCCCAGAGTTTCCAAACTGGCAAGAAACACAGCCGGCGGTCCATTCTCACAGGGTCGGCCTCCTGGAGTTCAGTGGGTCCGACCGGGACTGAACAAAGAGCTGCCATGGACGGTCGGGACACGAAGGCACAGATCGGCCACATCACCTCTGGAGTCCTAGAATTGTAGATTTTTTTTTTTTTTTGACAAAATAGTCCTATTTTGTTATTGTATTATTGCTTATAATGTATTTAGCAAAAAAGACGTATGCAATATGAATTGTGTTTTGTGCGTCAATAATCATAAGAGATGTGCTGGGATATAAGGACCTGACGTATGTAGGAGTGTTTATAGAAACACCCATGCAAGTTAACTCGCCGATTGGCTGCATTGTTATTGATCTAAGTTAAATCTGTTATAACTGATTTATTATGTATATTAAGGGTATGTTTTTTTTGGCAATTGAAGAATAAATTACCATGATGCTTTCCGTTACAAACCCCTTGGAATTATTTTTGGAGCCACACTGCTGAAGACAAACACCAAAGACTTCCTCTAGTTACCATAAAATATATATTATATTGCTTATCTAATATATAAGATGTTTTGCAATTGTCGTCCGGCAATTGGTTTGGTGTTTTAAATGAAAGTAGTGTCTGTGACTGTGACCCATCGCTTTACACACAACCTTTATGCCTTCTACAGAGCACTGCCATCGTTTGAGATTTGTAAAACCAGCAGCAGGAAATTATGCATATATGGTACATTGAGGGAAGGAATTGAATGGCCTGAATCTATATCCCTGAGTCCATAGTCTATCGCTTATTAATGTTCCTAAATTACCTTGTCCTGAAATATAACTGTCAACCGGGGCTATGGAAATTACATAATTTGAAGATAAACTAGCCACTCAGATCCTAACAGAACAAAGACAAAACGATATTGTACAATTCTTGTATATATGATATGACAAGAATGAAATCCCATTCCTCCCAGTTGATAATTCAGGCAACAACTACCACAAACCCTCTAAAGGCTGTTAGAGGAAGTACATGTTCAAAAGACATTGCAGAGAGACTAATGAGTGATCACCCTGAGCTTTTGCAGACTGGTGTGAAACAATATTTATGAGGTGAAATTTCCACTTGACAATACCGTTGCATACTGTTGCTTACCTTTGATTTTCCGTAACCAAGTCAGAGTGTTGTCACTGTTGTAATCCTATTACCCCATAGGCAGAGGCATTCTAAAGCACACTGTGGGGTTTGACATGGTACATTTCTTCAGATGCCATGCAACCACTTGAGATGCAACTAACCAGTTCACAACGCTGCCACTTTCTCTGCAACGTTCTAAAATCGAATAGTCTCATCGCAAATCTTTGATCTGACCTCATAGACCTCATAAACAGACAGTCATCACTGACGCTTCGTTTGCTCACATGGCTGTCCCGGGAACTATCCTGTCCATGCCCAAGACAACCGGGGCAGTGCACGGTTCACTTGGCAATGCAAGTTCGTGTCTGAGCCGATGTTTAATAAGAGGGGTTATTGGTGTAAGCTATTTAAACACAGTCCCATTTACTGCCCTTCATCCTAGCATCAAAAAGGTTAGAAATGTCTGTAGAATGACATTAACCAGGTCAATCAGGTGATAGCTGTTTACTTTGTTTCATTTCGGGTAATGATGTAATCCTCTTTTAATGACTGGAGAAAAACAGCTTGATCTGAACATCATTTCACCCAAAGAAAAAAAAATGCATTGGAAAGACCTTCATTAAAATGTTAATAAAATTATGACCTCAGAATGAGAATGTTAGTCAAAACATCAAACAACAAAACATAATGACGACAAAATTGTTGATGATAAGTGAAGATGCGTTTCACTTTAATGTTTTTCAACACTCGACCATCAATCTGAGTGAAATACGAACTGTGTATGGTAATTGATAAAGTATTTCTGAAGCTATTAAGATGGAAAGGTAGACGGAAAGAGAAGCAGATTTATGTGTTTGGTTATTTCTTGAGTCTACGAGTGAGTGCTGGGAGAAAAACATAATATTTTGCGAGTCTTTTTAATACAATTACTTTTAATTACTTAATTGCTTTTTTCAACAGCTGTCAGGGGGGGACACAAATCCATTAGCTATTGTTAACACCAAAACATAGATCAAAGTCCAATCAATGTAGGTTGACGATTATTCAAGCCATTTTGAATTTTAACCAAGCTCTGTTTGGAACTCAAATTATGTAGAACTTAATTGGGGGGCGGTTTTTAACATTTACAAAAAAATGTGTGATTGTTGAATCCTCCTAGTAAGTGAGAAAATGGTTTCCTTAGTTAGCATCAATACTTATAGTAAGAGAGAGACAGTGTCATACATCTGTGCTTTCAGGCAATGGCACTTCAGAGATGAGGAAACATTGACATTTTGAGTTTTAGAGTGTTCTTCTTGAAAAGACAATGTCTTTTTACAAAAGGCTTCAGTTCTGACGGTAATGGTTAAGACCCAAAAATTTTACATTAGATTGACCGCTTTCCCTAAATGACAGCTTTCAAAGTGCATTAGGACAAATGGCAGAAATGGTTTCTTAACTTACTACGTAGACTATATTCAGTCAGTCTCGATATTGTCATTGAGAATGGTGTCATTGTTTATTCATATATTTCTAAACTAGTGGGTTGCAGCAGAAAATGTATAAAAGCACACGCAAACAGAAGCAATTTAACATTGTATGCATGGGAAATCACTTATTCAAATCATAGCTGTTGTTCACTAAAACATGGATAGCATCCTACTTCATCGTGTCATTGTGTAGAAAAACTGCATTGCTAGCATACATGTTTCAAATGACTACATAAGAGGAGGAAAGCCACCCACATAATCAAGCAAACAAATGGATTAAGAGAATCAATCCTACAAACATGTAATACATCGATTAATAGTATACATGTCATTGAATATACTTAGGAATTGAATTCACATGGTCTGTTTTTAAAATGGTCATGAATTGCCATGCTTGCCACAGTGTAACCACACATCACTTTATATTCATTGTC
The DNA here is from genome assembly GCA_027123545.1 of Trisopterus esmarkii. Lineage (NCBI taxonomy): Eukaryota > Metazoa > Chordata > Actinopteri > Gadiformes > Gadidae > Trisopterus > Trisopterus esmarkii. The sequence continues at coordinate 2,554,678 of JAOPJL010000146.1, read as the reverse complement.
GTGGCCTGTGTATTGAACAGTGAATTTCTCCCCACTCAATTTACACACACTCGACCTCACCACAGCCTCCTACTTGACCTAAGATGTCACACATACACGCACACACCCACACACACAAACGCACACAGAGCGCTCCATACATATTAATGGGACTGAGTAGCATCTTGGACTTTTCCACGTTAAGCTTTTGCCCTTTATTGTGTACACCAAAGGACAAGCACTCCCCATGTATGAACACAGCATGCACACACACACGCACACACAAACACACACACACACACACACACACACACACACACACACATAGACAAACACATTTACTCACACACACACACACACACACACACACACACACACACACATACACACACATGTGCATACTTACACAAATACGTGCATACATACACACACACACACACACAGCACATCAAGCAAACTGTGTTGTTGTTCTTCATGCTCCACCCATTTTATACATATGCATAAATATGGTGCGGAAACACACACACACACACACACACACACACATACACACACACACACACACATGCACACACACACACACACACACACACACATAATGCATGACACCAAAGGCTGAAGAGTGCCCCCTGCTGTTGAACCGAGTTCAAGGTCGCAGCATTTATCATTTTATTTTATTTTATTATTGTCCATTACAAAAAGTTTGGAGCGAGAGGTCTAAAGAACAATAGGGTTAGATGAAGTGTTTGTTCTTTCAGAGACCAAAGTAAAAGGGATGGACATTGAGTTTAAGTGAGACAACAAGGAGCCAAATATTCCTGTATATCATAACAGCATCACCTTTTTGAATTTGACATTACGAATTGTCAAAATATTTCAATGCATCCAGGGATGATATGATTTTGAATATTTTTGTAAAAGTACATTGTCAATTATACTTTATGGTTGTCTGAAGTATGTAACTATGTTAGGATGACTAATCCATACAAGGATCACTTTTGACTTCTTAAAAAATTTATCATTTTAAGATTAATATGTTAAGTGGTCTCCCTGCTTAAGACGCCCAAGACATCCAAAATGCTGCAGCAGACTATGCACCCAAACCAGAACTTATGCTCACATTACTCCTGTTCTCCAACTGTTCGCTGTACAGCCATGAAGGCAGGCCCCTGTCTTGAATTTGTATGCCATGGTTCAACATATTATGTAACCCTATTAGACATGTCATGATGTGAAATCTCTATTAAAAGGACATTTGGCAGCACATTGCTGTTGCCTTCATTGATATTGTCAATGAAGGTCTGAAAGTAAAATTGTGATGTATGAGAGTAGTGATGACCAGATCTTTATTGAAAAAATTAATAGTGTAAGGTAACACTCTATTCAACAGAAGGACGTTTTGAAACAAACCAATTGATGGGTTTGCATCAGCTTATTTTGATTTATTCAGATGTTCCTAACCTTATTGAATAGCGCTACAGCTTTGCAACATTGTCAAGATATAAGCTCTGGTTGTCCTGCACCACTGTTTACTTGCTCAGGACTTCAAAATGTTAATGCAAGGGCTGTTTCCAACCAAGTAGCCCAACTAAAACCAAAACCCTAACCTCTTTTTGGGTAAAAAGTAAAATAGTTGCTAATAAGGAGATAAAGTACTGTGTTCAAAGCCCAAATACAAAATACCACAATTGTTATTTAAAATCTTTCGATTTTTAGGCCAAAATATGCTTTTATTTGCTTGCTTTTGCCCCCCTGTACATTCCAGTTAGCTCTTTTGTTTGGGACTGAGCCCGGAAACACTTTGGCACTGGTACCTTTATGACTTGTTTCTACTGGAATGAATTGCAATATAGATTGTGTTGCCTAATCTAAACTGACTAACTGTCTAGAACTGAAAAATTGAACCTCTGATGCTGTCACCTTGTCACATTATGGTCGCTAATGCTGGGTCCACACTACAGGATAATTAGCCCTAATATGTGCCCAATTTCCCCCTTCTGGTCAGCAAAGGCCAGATTTTTAAATGGTTCAAACATTTTATTTGCTAGGTTGCCCTATACTGTGGGCTATGTTAAGATTGTTTTCTGCCACCATCCAATGATTATTTTTCAGATATCTTGTAGTGTGGGGGAACTCTGAGAACAGCCAAGTACGCAGTGTACTGATTGTCACCTGGGAAAGACCATAGCCAATTTGAATAGCGCACGCTGACTAGTACTCATAAGAGAAGCCATGGCAGTGAAAAGTGGGGGTTTCGAAATTACTCTCCATGACTTTGTCCATATACTTGATTTTTTTCTTTGGAAATTCGGAATTCGTTAGTTTAGCGGTGACATTATCCTGGTCTACAAAACAGTTACCTTCTCTGACTTTTTTCTTCCTAAAATAAACTTTACCTAATTTGAATTTGCCCCACTCTGGAAATAAGCCACGTTTGTCTCCACGGTTTAGCGTGGCTCATCTCAGTCTGAGTGAGTCACGCTCCGTTGTGCAACACCTGCTCTGCTCAGTCCAACTTTCAGTCCTAATTAAATAAGAGGAAACCCGTCTTTGAGGATGAAAAAACGATTTTCCAAGGTAGCTTAATGCCATGTTGCTGATTGGTTTTAAATTCAAGGGCAGGTTGGATTGACTACATTTTCTAGTTTGTAACATAATTAACATAATTTTACGTCATTAGTCAATCACAAAGAGTCAGAAAAGTGTAGTTTATGCCATTATTTTAATATATTTTTATAGGTCACTTGTCAGAAGAGAAGGTTAATTTGGTTTGTACCAAAGTGTTGCCCATGGCCAATGACAACATCACATTAGGCACAGCAATCAAGGAGATGTGAGCAATCATGAATCCAAAGCACATTCTTTTTGGGGGTGTAAAAATGTGGTAACTGTCCGATGGTATAAATAAATTGCGATGGAACAAACTGCTTGTTAGGACTATATTTCCTGAGCCAAACTGGTGTTGATTGTTCACACATGTTGTTTATGAAGCCAGCCGAGGTTTGCTGTGCTGAGATATATGTCGTCCCACGCGTGTCACGTGCCTGTGATACATCGGCCTCGCGCTGCACGCTCACACAGCAAAACCAGCCCCTCCCAGACGCCTCTGGGCCCACCGTATGTTTACACTCCTTCCTGCCTCCAAGGCCAAGCTCTGATGAGGTACACGAGGTTGGAACCATGGTTTACAGAACAAACTGGGCTGCTCATACACAGGCCCATCACACGTCCATGACAGGAGGTTAGTATCTGCTACTGACAAACGTGAATCTCAATATCCCCCGGAGCAGATTTACAAGTGAGAACAACATTAGGGTTTGATTGCAGACTGCCTCCATCCTGAGAGGCCCAGCTGTCGGTGCGTGCATGCTTTCCAGGTGATTGTGTCTACCTGTCCTACAGGAAAAGTCCTAATTAATTGCTCACTTCCTTCATGCGTCTGATATCGTCAACTACAGTAAACACTTGATTACCTTGATTGAAACAACGATGGCATCCGTCTCCAGGAATGTACTCATCAAAATGCAACAAAAAAAGAACAGGAACAAGCCAGAAAAAAATGCCTTTCTCGGGAAATGTCAGCCGTAAACGCCTTCTCAACTGTCCCATGGCAACCTGGGATTAAATTAAGACTCCTGCTTGTGTTTGGGCTAAAAGGCAACTTCACTTTGTAGTAATTCCAGCCACTTTGCTTTTGTACCTAATATAATACATTATTAGAGAATAATCCTGAAAGAAATTAACTAAATATGAGGCCTATGTATTAATTCCATCTTCCATCTCTACAATAATATAGTTGTTCTTTGCTTTTTTTAATTCTTGGGTTATCCCATAAATAACACCATCACCGCCCAGAGTAAGCTGACGGTGCTGACGGATACATTGCCTGTATCCAACGCCAGCCATCGCCACAGACACAAAGTGATGCTCCAGGAAATAAAAACAAACAACAACACCAACACCAACAACACCAACATGGGTTTTGAAATGAGAAGGGGATCAAAGACCAACTCCTTAACGGCAGAATAGAACAATAAAAAAACAGAGCCCTGCAGAGACACTGAGACTCGAGGGATGGACTGAAAGCCCCAGAATCATCTCCAGTCTCTCTCGCTCGTTCTCGCTGGCTCTATCTTATAGCTCACTCTCTCGCTTTAATTTGCATATGCTTTCAGCCTTCTTGTCAACCACTACTTCTCTCAAAATCCACTTTATTATAACCCTCCTGTCTGCCGCACCCTTTCTAGCCCACACACCTCTCACCTTAACATATCTCACTCTCTCTCTCTCTCTCTCTCTCCCTCTCTCTGTCTATCTCTCTCTCTCTCTCTCTCTCTCTCTCTCTCTCTCTCTCATTCTCGCCCTGGCACAATCTGACGGATGATGTGTTCTCCAAGAGCCATTGCAGAACACACCACCATTGAGATTAATTCTGCAATAAAAGGACCATTATTCCCCATTGACATCAGCAGAGGTTCATTCGTTACTGCAAACAGTGTGTGTGTGCACCTGTGTGTGTGTGTGAGTGTGTGTGCACCTGTGTGTGTGTGTGTGTGTGTGTGTGTGTGTGTGTGTGTGTGTGTGTGCACCTGTGTGCACCTGTGTGTGTGTGTGTGTGTGTGTGTGTGTGCACCTGTGTGTGTGTGTGTGTGTGTGCACCTGTGTGTGTCTGTGTGTGTGTGTGTGTGTGTGTGTGTATGTGTGTGTTCCGCGTGCAATGCTGCAACGGCAATTAGGCGAACCCAGACCTATATGCGTCATCATCAGGGAACCATGGCGATGCGAGAGAAGGAGAGCGTCGTCAACGACAGGGGCAGGCCGATGTAATGAAAGAAAGATGAATAGAGCGAGGGGGACAGAGGGGGACAGAGAGGGGGACAGAGGGGAGGCAGAGAGGGGGACAGAGGGGAGGCAG
>JAOPJL010000146.1:2517194-2529599 GCA_027123545.1 Trisopterus esmarkii | reverse complement strand
AGGGGAAAAACATTTGAAAATGGTTTTGGTTGGTCAGCAATGGAAACCCCCCCCCCCCCCCCGCCCCCCACTGAGTGGCATATAGAATCAAAGAAGACACAACATCAAGAAAAAAAACAGTTTATACCAAAACAGAAGACCTTTGAACATACTCAACAATACAGCAGCATTAGACTGTTATAGGCAGTAGTAGGCTGTAGTCCACATTTCAATTGCATGAAATGCAAATTGGGACCTAGAATAGAACCATGCATTCTATACGTTCTTTAGGTAATGAAGGTATGGTGGGTTGGCCAAGAAACCTCCAAAAGGTTATTTCTGACAGAATTAAACAAGCAAATGCAATTCAATGACTCCAGGGACCTGTTATTGTCATTGATACATTATTGGACCTTACTTACTAAAACGCTTCTTTGGGTAATGGGTTGGGTGGATTCTGGTTGCAGAACAGTGGATCCTTCTTGTAAACATACAGGTCCTGTGGGAGAATGTTGTCCAATTCTAGTGGTTTTCTTGGGCACCAAAACTATAAATAAATGAGCTGTAACCAGAGTACATTCTAATAAAACAAACACAGAATATCAGCAAATCTACCATCAACTGATAGTGTCAAGCGCACTCTGTAAATGTCATGGCTTTTCCATTCGTGGCCTGTGCAGTTTTTCTCCTTTGTGTCCACAAAGATCAACTTTTTATGCACTTTTCCTTTAGTGGGCCTCTCAGAAGTAACACTGTGCAGTAAATATATCAACCACCTTTCCTGTGTTATTTCCAGGAGGGGGATGTGTGAAATCCTCTGAGGCCAGGTGACATTTCCACTTACAGCACTAGAACTGAGCATTGTTTTTCAGTCGTGAGTTTTTGTGGTCTTTTTTCAGTTGGTAGAATAACACCTTGCCGAGGGAGGATAAGATGCTAATTCCTCATCACCGGAATATGGCCATCCGACTGATTGATTGGGCCTGATCCATAATGGCCCTTGAAATTGACATGGACAAAATTGAATGGCAGACAATGCAGGGGTCGCCTCTGACCTCTCAAAGCAGCCGGGCATTGTCAACAAAGCATTGTCTTCTTTACCGACGTGAGCTTGATTTGTTTTTGTGTCTCACAGCCCACAGGGGAATAGGCCTACAGAGTTCTGACCTTTAGGTGTTTTTAGGAAGTCTGTGCACCAAAATAAATTCATAAAACTCCATTTGTTTAGCAGCCTCTAAATAGGGTGAAGCACCACCATTGTCATCCCTCTTTAGTTTTATTTTCCCCTTCTTTATCATTTACTATTTTATTTATTATCTCCCTACATCCTATACATATTACTTTACATACTTTTTCTTGTTTGTTAAATTGCCTTCATCATGAGACTTTCCACCTTTTTTATATTTTGACACCTTTCTTTTACACCTATTTCCCTCCAGTTTTTTCCCCTTGCTTCCCTCTGTTGTGTGTGTGTGTGTGTGTGCTGATGTTTGGCTCCTTGTTTGCAGGAAACCTCAGGCAGTATGTGTCATTGGGAATATGTGGCATGTTCATGTGTTGTGCGCTCCCTTGGGGTTCACCTCACGAGTCAGTGAACTAATGAGCCCCGTTTGCTGTCTTTTTATGTGTGCGTAAGGATATCCTGTTCATGTATAGGGTTTGTGTGTGGGTGTCTGTGTGCATACCTGCGTACGTGCACGTAACTGAGTGAGTGAAGCACTCAACCAGTGACTGGTTGTGTGCGTCAACTGTGTGTGTGTGTGTGTGTGTGTGTGTGTGTGTGTGTGTGTGTGTGTGAGTTTAGGTGTGCTCTATAAGATAACATCAGTGTGTGCTTGAATACACCTGCCTCCTGTATTGGTGGTCATTGCCACGTGTGTAGATCCAGATAGGTCTGGGTCATCTTACCAATCTGGAACTCTTGTTGTCTAATGTCGGGGCCGACGACAATGTGGCCAACATAAATGATCCATACTTGATAAAAAAAAGTGAAATTCAGCATTATGATCGGGCGGGTTGAGGACAGCTGAATGAACAGAAAAACAGGTGTGGGACAGGACATGGACTGACCTACTTGCTGCATGCAGGGTGTTTATGAATCCCACCTTAATGGCATATGTCCCAGGTGGGCACTAGCACACCTAGACAGCTTCCATTCTACAGTGATGTGATAGGATGCAGCATTCTGAAGCCAAGTATCAAGGCCCAGACTGTTCCAGTGACTCCACCACCACCCCCACCACACACACACTTCAGCGGCAGAGCTTGCGTGTGGCGATATATTCAAAAAGACTTACGGAGGGAACATAGGTAGACCTCCACTATTTGTATTGCAGTGATGGAAAGTGAGGGGTCCACCACACTCTGGGAGTGTTCTTGCAGTTGTATATTGCTCTGTTGTCTCAGCGGTTTTTGGCAACCCTTCACTTCTCAGTTTGGCCCCGGTCCAATTTCTTCTCAAACCCATTACAGAGTGAGGGGTGTCAAACGGCGGTCTTATAAACATTGACCAAATGGAAACAGAAAATCTTTAGAGGATTAACACACACACACACATACACCACACACACACACACACACACACACACACACGTACTGTAGATAGAAATGTATTCAGTTTTCTGCAAGAAGAGAAGTATCCTCTTCTTCATATAGCCAAACAATCATCCTGACTGACGCAAAGCTGGAGGTGGACTGAATGTATAGAGATTTGTCTGGTTCTTATATACCCTTGTCTCTTTCTCTTTATGTTTATTAATAAGCCGTTCAATAAGAAAGAACATTTGAGGAAACATTCCTTGATGAAATAATATATCTAGACATGGTAGTAGCACAAACCCACGCTTAAACAAGGCGAGGGGAAGGACAGGAGGGCTATGCTCCAGGAGGAGGTTGAGTGTCAGTCGAGGAGGTGCGAGCCGTTGCTTTCATCAGAGCTGGTCAGAAGCCAAGAGCAACTTCAGGACCTCCTCCTCCGGCCTGCTCTCAACAGCACAAGACTGGGAGAACTGAAGTTCCAAGGAAAAGTTGCTGTCCCAACACTGAGGCCGGACATGGTGCTGCTCTCCGTAGCCTCAAAGCACGTCTTCCTCTTGGAACTCACCGTCCCTTGGGAAGAGCGCATCGAGGAAACCAACGAGAGGAAGAGAGCGAAGTACGCAGAGCTGGTGGAGCAGTGCCGCGCCAACGGGTGGAGAGCGAGGTGTGAGCCCATCGAAGTAGGGAGCAGAGCGTTCACTGGCCAGTCCCTCTGTAGAGCCTACAAGCGAAGGACCACAACAATGGTCACAGAGTTGGCTCAAGATGGCTGTGGATCAGGAGGGGAGAGTCGTGGGTGAGGTAGGGCTACCTGGACACAAGCCAGGACTTGATCAATCCCGGCTGGGGCACCGGGGCGAGGGTGTCTGTTGCAAGACCCGAAACACCTGATGAACCCAGGATACAACACTGAAGATGTGTCCAGGTGCATCGCAAGATGTTGTCTATAAAGACATCATAGTTACATCATAGACATCATATTATTTCTCCCGCTCTCTCTTGCTCCTGCTCTGCTTTAAACCAAGTGCCTCTACCAAAAATGAAAGAAAAGTGACATTATGGAGCAAATGAGGCAGTATATGACTTATTTAGAGACAACACACTGTGTTCGTTAGAGACAGGTATACATTATCCAGTAGGGCATTACTTTAGAGGTACAGAGCTGAACAGACAGCATCCTAAACAGAAGCGGTGACTATGTTTTAATGGCTCACCAATTATTTCCAGAGTCCACCCTCTCTCTTGTATGCCAGCAGCAGCCAGGAACAGCAGACGAAGGAGCTAACTGAAGCCGTTAATGATATTGTTAAAAAATACTGGATGTTCTTTTTATCTGAAGCAGGGGACCGTTTGCCAGTGAATTGGTGGCAGCTGGGCTAAAATAGAACTGGCATGTTATATAGCATAGCATAGTGTGTGTGTGTGTGTGTGTGTGTGTGTTTGTGTGTGTGTGTGTGTGTGATGGTAATGATGATGTTTATTTTCGTGTCATGCTACACAAGTGGCCCATCCCACACAGGATTACAAGACACACTACACAAAGGGTGTAGGACATGCACAATCACAATACACTATACAATAAAATGCATCCGGCTTCGGATAAACACACTAAATATAAATTGACACATTCCTCCTAGCCCAGGCATTTTCAATAGTCATCAATCACAAAAGTTCTATATTTGAATAGCCAAGCTAACATATCTGTGTCACACATATAATGAACTTATTTTACAATAACTTTCTTGAATAACCTTAGTGGTAAATCATGATAAAACGGACGATACAAAATACAATTAATTTCATTGAAAAGTGGGTTAGACTGTCACAAAAGTGACACAGTGTATTCTCCTGGCTGGTGCCCACCCACCGGCCTGATTCAATGTGTAGAGGGAGTATTCCTGACCTCATCTGAGCACATAGAGACCTCTTTCTCTTAGACAAGTTGTAAAGACTACAGTTTTCTGTACCAAACACATGTTTAATTTGACTAAATGTTTGAAGCTTAGGCATACTCCTCACTCAGAAAACCAATTCTCTCTTTTTAAAGGATACCAATTCTTTACCTATTGTAAGATTCATTTCAACTTTGTCCTCAAAAACATCCTCACAACCCGGTCCCACATATAGATCATGCAACTCACTTGCCCATACTAAATTTTATTCATGACATTCTGTATATTTAGAAAAAAAACTATATCCCTAAGCATCAGTTTATAACTCCACCAAGAGCTCTACTGGCTTACTCAGAGAGAACTGTAGTAGTAGCTGAATGATGATCTTTTAATTTATAGTAATTCTCCATTTACTGAACCAAGCTTCTGCACATGAGAGCATTCTTTGCAGATCTTCTTCTGAGTCAGCCATCAAAATAATATAATCTGCATATAAAAGTATACTAACGTTTTCCTCTGTAGACTGTACCTCACATAATTATTTAATTGTACTGGCTAGATAATTTATATATACAGCAAAGATAGTCGGCGATAAGGCATTACCCTGCTTGACACCATAAGGAATTGAAAAAACTGTTTGTAAGAAATTCATTCACCCTCACACATGATTCAGGTACACTATAAAGGGAACAGATTGCATGATACAATTTGCCATTTATACCGGTTTTGATGAACCTATAAGCCAGAAGGTCTCTGTTTACTAAATCAAAAGCTTTCTGAAAATCTATATACAAAACAAATGTAGGCATATTCTCCCCTGCAATCTATTTCCTACTATTGTACACACTGTGTAAGTATAATACAGGCCCTTTCCTAGCGGAACCCATAATGTTCCTCACCCAGTACGTTTTATTTCTCCAAAAAAGTTGTTGGAAAGGGGCACTCTAGGATCATCGTTTTGGGATTTTGGTATATGCTTTATAATAGATTTGAGCCAGAGCAAAGGTAATCTACTGGTTTCCAAACATTTTTAATTAATATCAGGAAAATTTGGACAAAATAGGGTGATTTCCAACTTATTTGATGTGTGTGTGTGTGTGTGTGTGTGTCAGTTGGAAACTAAATTATATCAAATGCAATAAAAAAAAACGATGTAGATAATAATAATAATAACAATATAATAATAATAATTTATTATTATTATTATTAATAATAATAATAATAGAATGTAGACTTGAGTAAATATTGATTAAACATTAAACTCTTGAATTATTATTGATCAGCTGTTATCCAAACTGTTGCCACTGTATTGATTGACTGTCAAACTGCAAATGTCTTAACCTTTGGAACACGGTGGAGCCAATTAGAACTATTAACTCACTCAACTCACACTAGCCAATAAGAAACATATGACCTTACGATACTTGCTTTTACTTCCTTGGTAATTAGACAATGAGACAACTGTATTCACAATCAGCAGGCAAACCCACCATTCCATGCTGTTTTGTTTTGATTCAGAATGCCATGTCACAGATAGTTAGTTAGTTACATAGTAGTTAGAAACAGTATCAGGGTTATTTTCTATTCTTCACACCTGTCTGCCCCTAGCCCCCCCTTTTCCTCCCAGGTGTTTTGCGTCTCCCAATTAGTCTCCTAGTATTTAGGTTTTAGTCGTCCTGTATCTCTTCTTGTTATGCCTGGAGCTGCGAGCTGTCAGCCTGTCAGGGGAAGGCAGGTCCAGACTTTGTTCTGTTTACGTCGTGCGGTATGTGGTTGGCTGGTCCGTCGGTTTTTTGACTGCTTATTTTTGTGTCTTATTTCTCCTGCCTAATTTTTGTTAAATCATCTTGTGAATGTTGCCTACGTCAGTCTCTTGTGTATACAGTTGGCTCCTGAGATGAGTTAATTAGATAGTATTAGATAATTTTTGGGTAGGACATATACCGCTTTAGTCAGAAAGGTTATGTGTTGGGTTATTAGTAGTAACTACGATAAATGAATTTATGCAAAAAAAGCTCAAAGCCTGAGGACATAGATGGACAATTGATTTTAAGATATTTATTTGACTTGTGTTGTGGTTAATGTAAAACAGCAATTGTATTGGGTTGATGCATTTTCAAACCAATCTGAAATACTTCTGGGTTGAGTAACCAACTTGTTATTTCAGTTTCTTTGATTTCCTCAGGGTTTGTCTAGTGAAGCCTGTTCCTGTCCTTTTGTCCATTTTTTTATTTCTTAATTGGAAAACATATCAGTCAACCAGACAAAGGGTTTGCGTATCCTCTTTGGCCAAAAACAAATTACACGGACAATGATCTGGGCTTTGCAGTTCATTGCATTAAAGTTCTTTACAATTTAATTATCTCTGAACATGAATAAAAACATCATATTGGCTTCCATTCTTCTCTTTCATTTCGCTTCCCTCTAGTGTACCTCATCAATGATAAATATTTCAAGCTCATTTGAACAAAAATACATTATCCAAATCCCAGCTAGAACAGAAGAGGGTAGAAGATCACATTTATTGAAGACCACAACATCTTGAAAGGGAAGGAAATCATGGCAAGCAGTCAAAACACACAGCCAAATCAAAAGTAAATAAGAATGAAATAATACCCCTAATAACGGCCGAGGTGGAGGGCTACTAGGCAACTAGTGAGAGTGACTGAATGTGCAAAAGAAAACACGTTAAGTTTGGGTAATGCTACTGGGTAGCACAAATCTGCAAGCTCATGTTTTATTTGCTCTGGCATATGCATCTGGCCTTCCTCCCGTTCACACAGATCTCCAGAAATCTGGGTCGGGCCAAGGACAGCCGTTTGTCATACGGCCATGTTTGATATTACTTAGTACAGAGGAGTGTCCTGTGGGAGGCATTTTCATAACGCACCGAGATGGCTGCCGCTGATGTGTCACACACATTTCGTTGCTTTGATCGGTTGTAGGTCTATCCAATTGTGTCCAGAGGCATTGGGTCTGCGCATGTAAAAAAATCCATTGGAAATCAAAATCAACTGAGGGTTTTCGGACTGATAGATATTTTGGAATTGGTTAGGCAATTTCATGCTAGCCAATGGGTATCTAAGGCCAGGAATTGGCCAAAGTGTATTTTTCATTTGGATTATTCCACAGGTAATTCAGACCGAGCAAGCTGATTGTCAAGTTTAAAACATCATAATATGAGCATGACAGCACACCTTGCCGTGCTGAAATGAAAAATGCCTCATCACTATTAATAAAGCTCTGTGTTTGGTGTTGATTTGCGTGGTATTTATACTAATTAAGAAATATTAACCCTAAAGAAAATTAATACATCTCTAGAAAGCAAAAGCTCAGGTTGGCTGGCTGACTGGACAATGGTAGCCTGAATGTGGTATGGTTCCCCGTGCTGGCCAGAGTTGTAAGCTAACGATTGTGTTGCAAAGCAGTCCAAGGACGTAACTCTAATTTTTTCCAGTTTCAGGAACAGTATATGGTTCACTGGGATAAAAATAACAAAAAACATTTTGAGCTCTAATTCCCTGCAAATATCCTCCTCATCCTCATCCGCTTATCCGGGTCGGGCCGCAGGGGGCAGCGGCTCAAGCAGGGGGCCCCAGACTTCCCTTTCCTGGGCAACATTGACCAGCTCTGACGGGGGGGATCCCGAGGCATTCCCAGGCCAGTGTTGAGATATAATCTCTCCACTTGGTCCTCCCCACTGGGTGTGCCTCGAATACCTCCTAAGGGAGGCACCCAGTGGGCATCCTTACCCTGAACCACCTCCACTGACTCCTTTCTAAGCAGAGGAGCAGCGGCTCTAATCCGAGTTCTTCACGGACGACTGAACTTCTCACCCTCTCCCTAAGGCAGAAGCCAGCCACCCTCCTGAGAAAACTCATCTTGGCCGCTTGTACCCGTGATCTCGTCCTTCCTGTCATCACCCATCCCTTATGACCATAGGTGAGGATAGGGTAGATCATGCAGGGGGCACCAGACTTCCCTTTCCCGGGCCACATTGACCAGCTCTGATGTAGGTCACAACGGTGCAGTAAAGCGAACGCAATACCGCCCCGCTGCTCAGATTCTTCGGCCAATCTCACATTCCATCATACCCTCACTCGTGAACAAGACCCCAAGGTACTTGAACTCCATCACTTGGGCTAAAGACTCATTTCCTACCCAGAGTAGGCAATCCAACGGTTTCCTGCTAAGAGTTGTGGCCTCAGATTTAGCGGTGCTGATTATCATCCCCGCCAGCCAATCCAATGAGTGCTGAAGGTCACAGGCCGATGATGCCATCACGACCACATCATCTGTGAGATCCTCAGACCACCGAACTGCAACCCTTCCCCACCACGACTACACCTCGATATCCTGTCCATGAATATCACAAACAGGATTGGTGACAAAGCGTAGCCCTGGCAGAAGCCAACACCCACTGGGAATGAAACTGACTGTGGGGACCATCCAATCTCTGTACTCCCAAAGCAAGAGCTTTGTCCGTGCAGCTCTCGCCCGTGGGACCGTCATACTCCTTCTCCAGATCCACAAAACACATGTAGACCGGATAGGCATATTCCCAGGGTTACCACCCCTTGAGGAACCTAAGATCCTGAGGCCACAGCTCACCACAGCAACTTCAGCAATGGAGGCTTTGAACACCGCCCACTCCAGCTCAATGCCCCCAACCTCCACAAGAATGCTAGAAAAGCTCCGCCGGAGGTGTGAGTTGACGATCCCTTGGACGGGGGCCTCCTCCTGTCGTTCCCAATTCACTACCCGTTTGGGCTTACTAGGTCTGTCCAGAATCTTACCCCATTCCCTGAACCAACTCACCACCATATGGTGGTCAGTTTCGCCTCTCTCTTCACCCGAGTGTCCAAAACATGAGGCCTCAGATCAGATTACACAAACATGAAATCGATCATCGATCTTCGGCCTATGGCACTCTGGTTCCATGTACACTTATGAGCACCCTTATGTTCGAACATGGTGTTCGTTATGAACAATCCATGACTAGCACAGAAGTCCAGTAACAAACGACTGCTCAGGTTTAGATCAGGGAGGACGTTCCTCCCAACCACGCCTCTCCAGGTGTCTCCAACGTTGCCCTAGTGGGCGTTGAAGTTTCCCAGTATTATATTCATTACTCTGAACTGCTGTTCGGTGCATACGCACAAACAACAGTCAGAGTTTTCCCCCCCACCACCCTTAGGCGTAGGGAGGCGACCCTCTCGTCCTCCGGGGTAAACTCAGCCAGGGATTTCTGAGTATCCCCACACCCGCCCGGCGCCTCACGCCCCTGGCAACTCCGGAGAAGAATAGAGTCCAACCCCTATCCAGGAGTACGGTACCAGAGTTGAGACTGTGCATAGAGGTAAGCCCCACCAGATCTAACTGGTAGCTCCATCTCCCTCACAAGCTCCGGTTCCTGTCCCCACAGTGAGGTGATGTTATATATTATACATATTTATATCTCATTGATAATTATTGTATAATATCATATTCAAGGATGCGCTCTATAGTCATTTTTATTGCTTGAATAAAAATTGAATGTATTGATGATGTAAGAGATCTGAGTCTGCCTTCCGACAGATTTGCAAAATTGGCCTTACATCAAACAGAACATTTTTCTCTATGTTTCCTCTAAAGGTAATCTGTTATGGACAAATAGATGCCTAACATACACACCTGTGCTTTATATGGATGTCTATCTAGCAGCCAATACAAGCACCAGGGGAGTCAGGGACCAATGGATTTGGGCCCAAGGACTGAAGAGCCAAAGTTGGTCCCTTCGCTTAACACATACAGAAACCAAAAACTAACATTAATGTGTTTTGAAAGGACATCCTTCCTGGTCCAATCTGACATTCAGCAGGCCTCCTAGCTCCGGCGTCTGGAGGTTTAGTTGGCATACTGAGTTTTAGTGAGATGAAGGGTTGCGTAGAACATGTCTGTTCCTCTAGGATTCGATTGCTCATTGTGGGTGGACTGTCTGGGCACACCTTCAAATTATTTGTTGATTTTAACAGTGTGTTGTTGTGTTCATACCTCACCTGGCTCCATCGAGGATGAGCAGTGACATCTCCGCCCCCTCGTGTCTCCAGTGTAGCATGACTCCTTTAGCATCCAGCCCTGAGCCCCAAGAGTAGAGGAGGAGATAGACAAGGACTATCTCTGATATGATATGGTATTCAGAGCGAGTCCGTCTGGATTTTGTGCAGTAATTCAGGGTTCTGGTTAGGATTTGGATGGAGCTATTGTGGGAGTAACTTCTTCTTATGGTTTAAGTGGATCAGAAAATACTAAAGACTCCTCCCTCTTAATTGGCAACTCAATTGCGATGTTTTTGCTGCTTAATTTGGCTGACTGACAGAACCCAAGCACATTCATTTAAATTTACACGCAGAAACACATGACAAAGAAAGACACCAGTAGCCCTAAACACAGGCTGCTCTCCATGGAGGCTCTGTTGGAGCCCGGATCTGGCCTTTCATAGTGCTGCTGTTCTCATAACAGGGAGCCCAGGCCCTGTTAGCTCTTTGAGGGCCTTGTCTCCTCCAGATGATACCCCAGGGACATGAGAAGGTCTTGTTCAAAGTTTGACTAGCAGACCCCCGGGCGCGGGGGCCCCCCCCCCCCCCCCCCCAAGTTCGCTCTCCCTCTTTTGTGTTCCTCCAGCTCTTCCTCCCAACGTGTCTCCTGCTCTGATGTCATCACCTCCATCTCCTCCGCCTCCGCCTCCCCCTCGTCTCCACGGTAACAGCGTGGGGCTTCCCAGGTGGACTTCTGTTCGCTTATAACTTCTGTTATCGTCTGGGGAGGGGGGCGGGAAAATATATTACCAACACTGGCTGATAAGTATGACCCGGGGAAGAGAATAGAGAGGGAGAGAGAGGGAGAGAGAGGGAGAGAGGGAGGGAGAGAGGGAAAAAGCGTCATGCAAAGACGGTGTGCCTGTGCACCCGCTTGTGTGTCTGTGTGCTCGCATATGTGTGTATGTTTTGTGTGTATTTGTTTTGAATCGTCTGTCCCAGTATCGATCGACGGCAAAAGTGGCGGATAGAGTGGACACACTCATTTGCTTAGTTCTGCTCCAAAGGCTACAGCCCACCATGGTCCCTTTATAAACGCCTTCACACACACACACACGCACGCACGCACGCACACACACACACACACACACACACAAGCACACACACAAATTGTCTTTCTTCTGCGTGTCGTTACGGATCGATTTTAGCTTTTGAGACGTTCTGTAACTTTCAATCTTTCGAGCCAGCGGTGTCTCACTATCGCTTCGGTTTCTAAACCCCTGCCCACTCTGTCTCTCTCCCGCCTCCAGGTCAACCTCTCCGCTTCTGTGTCACTGCAGCATGTGTGTGTGTGTGTGTGTGTGTGTGTGTGTGTGTGTCCGCCTGCATGCACACCCACACCCATGTTCCGCTGCCACAGTGCGGTCTTAGCGGATTGACAGTGATGTCAGACACCTAACGATTTCCTATTGGCTGCTGACCCCTGGGACCTAACGACCCCCTATCGATCCGACCAATTAGCATTCACACCTTTAATTAATACTGAGGCAAGACACACACCCACACATGCTGCCGCGTACACCGGAAGGCACACCGACATGCACGCGCACGCACGCGCGCGCACACAACACGCGCGCACACGCACACACACACACACCGATTTAATTAGGAGTGAGAAGAGAAATGTCTGTAAAGGGAGATAACGGAGAGGTGAGGAGGGAGAGTGAGCTGGACTTGGGACAGGTAAACGAGGAGGACATTAAAAGGATGGTCTGGTGTGTGTGTGTGTGTGCGCGCGTGTGTGCGTGCGTGTGTGTGTGGGTGAGTGAGTTGGGACAGTCATTAAAAACCCTGGGTACAGGGCCTAAAGGTGTGTATCCTAAAGAAATACCCCAGTTGTAACAAAGGTGTGTGTGTGTGTGTGTGTGTGTGTGTGTGTGTGTGTGTGTGTGTGTGTGTGTGTGTGTGTGTGTGTGTGT
>JAOPJL010000146.1:2487270-2499956 GCA_027123545.1 Trisopterus esmarkii | reverse complement strand
TTTTGCAAAAAGTGTGAAGCTGACATTGTGCTTATAGTGGTGCAGATCTGGGCTCATGTTATGATCCTTGAGTGTAAGGTTTTGATAATAGTGTCATACTTTTGATTTTAGTGTTTAAGCAATCGAAAAAAACTGTAAAGTGGGTTCCCAAAATGTTGTGACCTTCTGCATGGTTTGAGCTCTTTTTCAGCGTATATTCCCTTTATTGAGCCTACAGGAATGGCCTGAATATGTAAATCAGTCATGGTGTTCAAGATATCTAAAGGTGTTTTTATTGCTCTGATGAAAAACTGCCACCGATTAAGGTTGTTCCGCACCTTAACCAACCATTAGCATTAAATCACTGGTACTCATTTTGTAACCGTCACCAATAGGAAATGTAGAGGAATATAGATACACATTATGAACACGGCAAATTACAACCTATTTTAACATTCATCAAATTCTGTTTGTTTTGATGACCTTTCCAAAGAATTGGGGCTTATTTACACTATGTATCCTCATTTTTTAAGTCGTCCATATTAATCTCCCAGGTTGTCATAAGCGGCTTCATCATAAAGTCTATTCTTGAATCCTGAGTCGCTTATCTGATGCCGAAGGATGGAAGCCTTGTCATGTGGAGCGAGAAGCTCCAATCCCATCTCCACACCTCTTACACTCTGCTCACCTCAAACCGCACCGAGATTGTAAAAGTTTCTCTTCTTTTGCTTTATCCTGTCCTACTTTGTAAAGTTATCTATGATATTTTCCTTCAACTCAACTTCCTTCCTACATTTCATGAACCCAACAACAAACCGGAACAACTATTTCAAACATCACAACCTAAAAACAAAACGCAAAAAAATGTAGTTTGTAGTGAAGGTTGTGTTTCATCGTATCGGCGACAAAGAATCAACGCACATCTCCAGTAGAAGATGAAGGCGGAGGAACACTACATTTGCATCATATAAATTCACAGGTTATAGGACAGTGTGTGGGCAGCTTATGCAATTTTCCTTTTCATTTGTTTTAACAAATATGCCCAACCATCATCATAGCCCTGTATAGCACAAGGCCTCCGACTATGGGGAGCAATTTGATTAAAGCTCCCAATGCATGTGTACCCGTACATTGACCTGAACGTGGGATCCTCTGCATGCATGGGTTGTATTCAATATCAATTATATTCAATATCAATAGCTCATTAAAGGTCCATTGCTTTCAAGACATGATTGAATCATAGGAGCGTGTGCACTTGATGGGGGGGGGGGGGTAATTTCCTCCAAATGTTCTTGCATGGGTCATGTACAATACAATCAATATCTGATTCTCTCTGTTCCAATCACAACCATAGTTGGATGATGAGCTGCCCCCCACCTCCGAGAGAGGTTGCCTCTAACCCAAAAGGATCATTCACCCTTTAATCAATTTATGGCTCTCGTGTATCCCACCGATCAATTCTAGCACAGATCACACTCTCACCGAAGAGTGGGATAGGAAGGTGCGATTGATTCGATTTCCAGATTGGATTTGCATTGCTTTTGGTCTATTGGAGATGCATTGCCAACACTGGTGTACATCCGACAGAACCTTCATTACATAACGAACACAGCAACACACAAGGCTCACAATCAATAAGACTCAGAATCATAAATATTCTAAGGCTAGCCTATCTGGCTCAAGAATGGATTCACACTTTTTGGTTCTGGGTCCAGGTTCTGTGCTATCTCCACCCAAGTTCTGTTAATAACGATTTACATACAAAATAAATCTTTATAGGGTCCGGCATATACAGGCTCCATCCGAGTGCTTTTCCACAATCACACTGCCCATCCCAAATAGCCGTTATTGGGTACTGCTCACGCCGCCTGCTCAGATGGTGCAGTTGTCTGGAATCGTCTGGAACAGGGATTTTATGAGTGAATTAGAAGGGATAGAATCAGACTCGAGTCAAGACAGCTTGGCAGCTACACTCATTGAACAAGACCGAATGAACCGTTCTAACAAGGATGTCTGCTAAAGGAAAGACGACAAATGGATGCAGTCAAATCACATTTGTGTAACATTGTGTTGGACTTACATAGCCTAGCTACGTACATACAAGTGGGATGAAGAATCCAATGCATTCAAATTAATATCTTATCATTAATGCATAACAGACATTGTGTATATGTTTCGTGGGGCTGAAAGCACTAGCTGTCCAACATGCATGAGCTATAACAGATTGTCTCGGACTCTGAGAAACTGATGCCATTTTACAAAAGAGTATCAAACCGCAAAAGGTACGACCCATTCACATGTATAAACTGGAGTGAAGCGACTCTGTGGAAACGGCTTGTCCGCCCATCACTAGAACACAGATGACAGAACAACACAGGACGCATTGAGTTGGTTAAGCCCAGGGACGACGGTGGGCAGAAAGCTGTTCCAGAACTGCACTTTCTTGCAGATATCTTTTCCTATATTTTAAGCCTTATTATATACATATATGTATGGTACTATAATTGTCTGCAATTGTTTTATGATTTTTCTGAATATTCTGTATATGATAATTTCATTTTGACCGCCTGTATCCCGGCATGTATGTGTGTGTGTGTGCGTCATCAACTGGTTGACATGCAGAACAACGCTTGGACCCAAAGAAGGCCAGTCTAATTGGAGAGGACTCAATGCCGATTCAACTCCACATCAGAGATTGTGAGCCATAATAGCACGGCAAGTCTGTGTGTGGGTCGGTGGGTTGGTTGGGTGTGTGTGTACTCCTGTTAATGTGTATGCGTGTGCTGACGTTTATCAGCATTTGCTATATGTGGGCATGTGCATGTGTGTGCATGCACAACACACAAAAGAGGACGGAAGAATAGGAGAGAGAGAGCGTGAGAGAGAAATTGCCAGACAGACGTGATTATGGCTACCCTCTCCCGTTTTTTGAATGATTCCATTATCTTGACATAATCCATCCAAGATCTGCTTCTTCTTGATATCCACTTGGTAGAGAGGAGAGGAGAGTGCAGGAGTCACTGGCTGCATCCCAATCACAATGCTATCTCCCCCAGTCCACTGGCCCCTCAGTGGGCACCAGTATGCACCACAGACCCTCCAGGGGCCATCGATTGGCCCCAGCAAACCACTTTCTTCCTTTTTCCCTCTCTTCCATTTTATCGTTCTCTCATTCTTGCTCTCTTAGACCTTTTCTCTCTCCCCCTCCGTCAGTCTCTGTGATACTTAATCCATCTCTCTCTCTCTCAACCTCACTCTTCTGTGCTCTGTCTGGCTCTCTCACTCTCCCCATCTACTCTTCAATGAGACTCACACACACACATTTACATTCTCTTTCTCTCATATGCACATCAAATACCAACCTCTGCTCTGAGCTCTCAGTCCAACCCCCTCCCCCGCCATGCCCCATCTCCACACATAACAAGTTTCAGAATCGACAGTGGTTGGAGGAGTCATGGTGGACCACTGACTGACACACACACACACACACACACACACACACACACACACACACACACACTCAGTGTGCGTGATGTATTGAGAAGGGGTCCGGGGCTCACCAGGGCTGAGGTAATGGATTGGTCTCCCCGGCTCAGCACTGGCCAGGTGCATGGTCAGATATTGGAGGAGATTTTAATGTGGTTCTGCATGGGCCTCAGACTGCACCACGTCCACTGAGACTGACGGGGGGGAGGAAACTGGCAGAGCAAGAAGAGTGGGGGAAGGCTGGGCGGGCTTG
Source organism: Trisopterus esmarkii (assembly GCA_027123545.1). Taxonomy (NCBI): domain Eukaryota; kingdom Metazoa; phylum Chordata; class Actinopteri; order Gadiformes; family Gadidae; genus Trisopterus; species Trisopterus esmarkii. Next base: position 2,496,238 of record JAOPJL010000146.1, on the reverse strand, counting down.
TGTGAGAGAGAGAAAGAGAGAGTGAGACTAGGAGAGGGAGTGAAAAAAAAAGCTAGAGAGAAATAGAGTGAGAGGTAGAGGTGAGCAGAAAAAAAAACATGAAGGAGAGTAAAATGAATAGAAGAGAACATGGGGGGGGACTGGGTGAGTGAATAGTTTCAGGATGGATGCTGAAAAGAGGAAGCGACGTAACGGAGGTGATGAAGAGGAAGACGGAAGAACCGGGAAGAAAAGGTAAAATTAGAGGTTTGGAATTAGAACAGAGAGCGGAGTAGCGAGGGGAGTGAAGAGGTAATGAAATAGGTTGAAAGGCTTGGCAGGGTGAGGGGACAGACAGATGGCAGCAGAGGAACCTGGGAAAATACTGAAAGAGATGGAGAGGAAATGAGGAGAAGAGGTACAGAAAAAAAAGGAGAGGAAGGGGCTGGCTGGGAAACAGAACGCCACGAGAGCACTCCAACCAAAAGGTGTGGTTTGGCAAATCCAGCAGTGGATGCCAAAAATGACCCAATTTCTCTCGCCTTTGTTCCTTCTCTTTCAACAGCCCCCCTGACACCAGAGGTGTGACGCCAAGCCTGGCCCTGAGGGTCACTTCTTTTTTTTGTTGGTTTCTGATGGAGGGTACAGTCTGTCTGAAAGCAGAAGCAGCGATATTCTGCCTGCTTCCTGGTGATACACAGGCACAGATCAGAGACTGAGATGAACGGCCTTATTGCCTTAAAATAACCAAACACCTCGGGGGCTGTGCGTGAGTGTGTGCACGTGTATGATTCACCTTATGATTTAATAACTCCCATCACCATAAATGGTGTGACTCCAGCGCTAAACACTGATCGTAAGACAAGCCTTTTGATTTCCTGCTCATTATGAGATGAGACACACACACACACACTCACACACACGTGTCATACTGTGCTGTCCCTGTTGTTTGCATGAGAGTAATATCTAGATTCTAACCGCTTTTGCAGTAGAAACATTTTTGAAAAACTCAATTAAACAATGTGTACTCTAGGCACAACATGGTTTTCATGATCTTGAACTTAAAATAGTACTTAGCATTGTGTAGAATCTTAACCTAGCAATAATTGGTGCTTGGCACTTATTTCAATGAACATCGTTACTGTACAGACAGCGATATATTTTTGTTTCTCTTTCTTCTGACAAATGTACTTATTGTAGGATGTTTGGACAAAAGCATCTGTTAAATGCTATTTTAAAATGCAAGATTCTAGGACTCTGCATTAACCGGCATCATTAAAGACGATCGACAGGGGATGTCTGAGCCAAGCACGTGAAGCTTACCTGTGAAGTTACGGCAACAGCAACGTGAAAAATGACAAAAACGAATTAGGTGCCCTGTATTGGCAAGATGTTGTTGTGGTATCTTTTGCTGGCGCAGACCCGCAATAAGCCAGTCCAGTAATTTCATTCAACCCGAATGAAACTACTCTCTGTCTACCTACCTACTCATTGTGCATTAGCAAAGTCCTTTACAATGCTAGGCAGACCTATGCCAAAGCTAGCGAGCTGGTACCATGTTTTGGGGGAATGGCTCGGAGGGAGGCCTGGAGGGAGATGTGAGTCTTTCAGTTGGATATTTAAAAGTCTAGTTTACACTGGATGGTTTCTCCAAATAGTCTACCCTAGCAATATAGATCAGTGCTTAGAATTTTGTGGCGTCTAGCAGAACTGAAAGTAATATTTATTATTATTATTATGTTTTATCAGTCTATATTGCCATGAAAAGAAGAATTGTTGTGTTCACGCAGGTCTCACCTTTTAATCCAAGTGTAAAATAGTGTAGGGAAAGGCAGTCTGCCGATGAGCATTCTTTAATACATCCATGTATGGATGAAGTTCGTTTTCTCGGTTGTTTCCCTGTTTAATAACTCAAAGTAGGCTCTCAGTCTTTCTGAGAAAATTGGTATCTAAAACTAAGGTGTTGCGAAACAACTGCATACCGTCGTGTTATCCAAAGCAACCTATATTCCACTACCTGAGTGCAAGTAAACATTGGCTTGTAGCGCAGACTGCTATTGAGATGAATCATCAAGACGTGTGACAGCGATAATATGTCCATGAATGTACTGTACCACTGTGGATGCAATAAGAGGACTTTGTGTGAGAATCATATCTTTATTATACTGTCTATAATGAAGACACCCGATTGCGATTGGTTAAACTGATTAATTCAAAAGCTAAAGCTATCAAGAATCAGCTTTGGGGCAATTTAAATGATAGTTGGTTTTTTTTGCAAAACGGAAATTATGTGCACAGTCTCATTCAGCTCCATAATTTGTAATTATTGAATTAATGTGAGAAGAAATCTCCACAAATAATAACGTTAAATGAAAAAGGAAACTTTACTTGTAGGCAATGAGTAATAGGTTGACATTTGCAGACTTAATAACTAAATATAATTCATAAAGCTATTAAGGAACCTCATCACTTGAAACTTGGCTATGTGATGCCGGCTAGATGATGACATCATTTTGGAAGTACCTACTGGCACCTTACACTATATAGGCCAGAAAAGGGAACTGTAACAGAGCCCGTCTACGGAGAGCCCTTGCACTCTCTATTGAGCCCCATTGTATTGAACTGGGTTGCAGTTCCATTAGAATTCCACTGGGGGTGATCGCCTGAGTGCAGATTGAATGGGGGTCTGTGGGGCTAGATGGCTAAATGTGTCTTCTTCACCTGCTTGTCATTAAAATATCTCAGATTTTATTGTAGATTCCGCAAGTTCAATATAGATTAAAATTCAAAAGTCGAAAGAATGAGTACTTATGTCCTTTTGATATCTTGTACTTTGGGCCAAAAAATTACACCCTGAGAAAAGTGGAATTTGAGGGTGAAACCCTGTTGACTCCCATTCATTCTGCACTCGCCCGTCAGCGCCCTCATGCTGACTGTAGGCATGGGGAGGGGGGGGGGATTCAATTGGTTGCAACCTCATAACCAAATACAACGTTTTACACACTGGAACTTTTAATTATTACAAAATCGCTCTCTCCTTCCCATTCTGTCCTAGAGTTTTTTCTCACTCAGTCTGCTCCCCAGGGATTGCACTGGAACTTTTCTGTACACAGATCAAGAGAATTAGAACATATTTTTAATTTGGTCATTTTCGTTTTAAATTCTTTAAAACACAAAATGAAAAATATGTTGTAATTCTCTTGATCCTTTTTAACTTCTGGTTTTGCCTTTGGATATGCAATAAGATTTCTACACCTCATTTAGTGTCTTACATGATGTGGTGATGAGGTGTCTCTATCCATCTCCTATTTTCCTCTCTGTTCATTGATATTCACATATAGAGGTAAACATTAAACACACAAACTTTGCGGTATCCATCTGTCGCTGTGTTTTAATGTGCATGCAAGCATATCGCTGTATTTTTGTGTCAAAGCTGTGGTCAGAACAGAACCGACAGGCATGCCAGGCAAGGGATGACACTTACTAACTTACACACACACACACACTCACACACTCACACACACACCCACACACACACACTCACACACACACCCACACACAGGTGCATCAGAGTTGAAAGCATGTGGGGAAACAGCTAATTATTTGTATTTGTGTGTTGACGTGGGGTGTAAGAATGTCCCACTGCTATATCTCAACGTCATAGTGACACACACAAACAAACACACTCAGGCTTTGAGCAACAGGGAACACAGTGCCAACAAAACAACATCCACGCGAGGGTTTAAAGTTGTGGCAGGATTTCATACGCATGCCTGTCGTCTCGCCATGTTATGCCGAGTCACGCTAGTCCACCGGCGCCCTTGGCTTGCCAGTTGAGATGCAGTTGAAAGAGTTGTCTGCAGCAAAACTGAGCCACCATCTTCAAAGAGGTGTGCAGAAAGCGGGCTGTATTAAAGATAAATTGAAAAATGAAAATATAGTATTCAAACAAGAACAGAATCCACATCTCTCTCTCTTTTCCTTTCAAGTCAATATCTCAACTGCATTTTCCTGATATGATTATAAATATTATTATGCTGATGATGGTGACTTTTGTTAGTTGCTCATTACCACTTTTATAGATTGAGATAAAACTATGGCACCCATAAGAGAAGACCCCATCTGATCAGATGAAAAGGGAACATGAGCAGCATCAGCCATGGCCACGATGACAAGGAATTATTAAATTATATAAATCATTATATAAATTATTATTATTGAATCATCCTAACTGCCCGTCAATGCCTCATGCATGAGAAGCATCAATATGTTGTGTATATATAGATGTATATACTTGTATGTATGTGTATATGTATGTTGCATATCAATGCTAGAAATTGCATCAAAAAATTACTGTGCGGGCGCACAACTGCACCCAAGTCATTGTTGCCAGCACTTGTGTGATTGTGATTTCTGGCAGTGATATGCCGCCGTATTTGCTTGAAGAATTGTATGTATGTACAGGACTAGCAAAAGCACCTCAGTTCAGCCGCCATTATTGTTTAGGAACGACATACAAAAGACGCAGACGCTGTTGTGTAACACGTCCTGCTTCTGATTCCAGAACACTAACATGTGAAGCACATGTAGAAACACATTTTGTTTTCTGTGAAAAATCAAAGCCAGTATATTGCCAGATTTTCTATATGGCAATGTTTTATCTGAGTGAATGGAGCCTTTGTCTGTCTTGTCTAGTGCTAGCTGTAGCGACCAGGAGGAAAAGTTACAAGAAAGTGTTTTTCAGAAACTCACAACAACCGTGATGTCAAACCTCTTAGGGCATTAAGATTCATGCCACAGTTTCATCCCCACTCTTCACTCCGCTTGTCTCAAAGTGGGCCTGCTTACTGTGAATACATGCATTTTGATGCAAGCGCACACAAAATTGCCTCCATTACAGCACAAGGACTTATGGGCATTGTGCGATTCAAAAAAGAAAGCGGGGGGGGGGTGCCTGGCACTGTCAAATCACAGCCAGCAGAAAAACAAGACCAGTCTCCTGGTCACAACCTTTGGGTGTCAAAACCTTCTCCTGCTGCTGTATCACCCTGATATGCCACAGAAACACAATAAATATTACACTGTGGGCCATCAGTTGTTTTTGAATGAATTAATGAATTTTTGCCACAAACTGAACAACTTTGGGAAGCCACCACGACTCTGGTGAATGGACTGAGAGAACGTCACATAGGCATTCACAATGCTATGAGTGTGGTTTGATTTGATAAATGTTTTTGAGTATTTGAGTCGAGAAAGTTAAATCCAAGCATACCAAGCGTTTGGTGGCTTTCAATAAATCCAAAATGATAAAAATGTGTGAACTCAAAGTATATGTTTTTTCCAGTGTGTCCGTCTTAGAAGGAGCTATGCGTCCCTTTCTCTTAGAGAGAGTAATAAGCTCTGTCTCCAGCAAAATACTGTATACACTTCAGCACCGTCTGATAAGAAACCTTGGCTCTGTCACTCTTTTCCACTTGCTTTTGCCTTTTTTCCTCCATTTTCTCTCTCTGAACTCCGCACTCTTATCCTCTCGCCCCCTCTCCATTTCATCAAGACAGAGTGTTCTCTCTGTCCCCCTCGAGTCTCTCTCTCTCTCTCTCTCTCTCTCTCTCTCTCTCTCTCTCTAGCTCTCTCTCTCTCTCTCTGGCTCCATAATAGAGGCATCCAATCAGGACTGCCCACCTGCACAATAGAAGATACAGGCCCAAGCCGTTGCCAGGGCGAGATAAACAGACTGGGGGGGGGGGGGGGTACGAGCAAGCAGGTCAGAGATAGACGGAGGAGCTGGGGGTACGAGTGAGAGAGTAGGAGGCAGATATAGAGAGGGGATATAATGCCATCCATGTTGTATCCTTGGCAACCAGGGACAGCAATAAAGAGTCTAGGAGTAGGAAATATTGGTTGACAGCAATTTATGAAAGTGAGCAACCTTTGGAAATAGTCAAAGTTGTACTAGACAAAAAGTTGTTTACCACGGCAATAAACATGTTCTGTTAAGTATTCACTGTGTCCATGGGTGTCTATGTAAAATAGTAAAAATGATCGAAAAGTACAAAATTGAATGACAACTGCAATAGGATAGTGTTTTTTATAGGTTTTACAATGCAGAAGGACCTTGGTAACGGTTTATCTCGATTGTATACACACACAAAATGGAACTATGCACACAATTCTGAAAACTTAAAGCTCATGTAGCAACTACAAGACTCCAGACTGCTAAACTCTAAGCACAATTCCATTCTTTTCACGCATGTAGAAATTCTAAATCACATTTTTGCAAAACTCTCAGCACAAATCTCATAATTTAGCACACTTGGTTCACCTGGAAAACACTGGCCTTCATAACGCCACACCCAATTACTAATTGGTCTCACTCACTTCTCACCTGTTCACACTCAACTGGCAAAACACTTCAATCATGGGTGAGAGCATAAAAGAGGCCTCAGGTGAGCTCCTGTGTTGTAGATGAGCTCCTCTGGCCTGATTTACATGTAGATCTGTCTCACCTCATTTCTATTCTTATTTTTTATTTTTTGCTGGCCTACGAAAAGCTTTTTTTGTAGTCAGTTCAGCTGAACCTTTGACTGTATTACAGTAACAAATAAATATTTGCTTTGTTACCTTTTAGTACTTTACTTAGTTAAATTTGATCTAACATGGAGAAGAAAGCCTACGACAGATTTACCAATGACTTAGTCCAGGCCTTATCAAGTATAGGAGGAAATCCGGTGGAATTAGACGGTGATCCGCAATGAAATGTCTAAAACTCCTGCAATTTAGGGAAGCTTAACAGTGTTCACATCTGGAATCTGCCTTATGTTCGTGGGTCTTCAGAAATGGAAATAAAATAACAAAGGGCTGAAGGAACCTTTTAGTTCCATGACATTTTGTTCCTCAAACTAAAAGTTCTGGTACTTTGGGTGGAAGCATGGCATAAGTTGAGACATGAGATTCGCCAGTGTTCACATACTGAAAACTATCTGCATCTTCTGAGTTTTCCCATTGTCTGCCAGTCCAACACGTTCAATGACAAGAAAACATTATGTCAGATGTCAGCAACGGGAGTCCAATTGATTTTGAGGCGACTGGGGATGAGAGAGAGAAAGAGGGTCATTTTGAAACTTGGGAAGGGAGGACAGAGTCGTTCCACAGGACAAATCTGTTCCACCACAACTTAATGGAGAAGCCTGAGATTGTCTGGCCCGCAAGACATTTGCTAGGACGGGTGCTTTATATAGTGGCTGACAAAGTCCACTCTGCTATAATTCTCCAGCCTTTCATCCAGCTGTTACCCTTGGCTTTGTCACAGACAGAACTGAAGCTCCCATGCCCACAAGCAGGAAAATAAGATGAGCAAGATGTTTATTTGTCACTGGGCTCTTCTTCTCCTCGTCCTAGGATTCTCATTAGGTTTCTCCCAACGTCGTTCATCCCTCTCCGCTGATTTGAAGGGCTTGCCTGGCTCCAGAGCTAATTAAAGTGTACAGCCACTTCCTGTGCAGTGCTTACCAAAGAGCAATTGGTATAGAGCACGCTCATTGTTGGCTCCCCAAGGTCCTGACTCCACATGTAACTATCCACACACACACCTGTTTGTAGTCAGATCTGTGTGCTTCTGTACTCATAAGTCAGCACTCTTATCTTGTCTTTTTGAAAGGTTTGGATTTTTTTGGCTTCCTCATCCTTTTAACCCTCCCCATCCACACAACACCAAATACATTATGATGCTCACTCACACACCAGACATTCTCACACACACTCAGAGAGAGAGATTACCATTTTGAAATCCCTTTATTTCAGGGCTCCGAACTGCAAGCAAAATGGTGGCATTTGTGACCATTTATTATGTGGATGCAAGTTCATCTTTTCCTAGGTCGCATCAGTGCCAGTAAAAAGGATAATAAAAATGATATACATATATATCAGTGTTCACTCCAAAACATTTAAAAGCAGTTGCTGGAGCTGCAATTTAAATAGGGCTGTTGTGACTCGGACATTAGTTGACGTTGTCATTTTTCCCATTTACAGTTTTTGCCCATTGCTTAAACACTATAGACACATGCTTAGACCAACTAGACGCAACTTTTTTTTTAACTATACCTTAAACACCTGTAACCATACCTTAAACAAAAGCGCTGCTTTGCACTTTAGTTGCAGTTGTGCAACACACTTGCTCCTTTATGCAACACACTTGCCCCTGCAAACTACACACTATTTCATTCATAAGACACTAAAAAAATACTAAAATGAAATCTCAGCGTACCATTGAGAAAACACATCTATTCAAAATACTAAACACATTGGGTAATTGAAAATACTTACATACACACCCGAAAACACTTACTTACAAAACTGAACACCAATCATCCAGCTACAAAAAGGCCTCAGTTACAGTTTTTCACAATTGCTTAAACACATTTCCTGACACACTACCTCAATTTACCTCACTGCCTCACAAAACCCTAAACACAAATCTCAAAACTTAGACACAAAATGTGGCTTTTCTTGCAAAAGCACACTTTGCCCTCAAAACAGTGTTAACTCTTCACTAAATGGTATTGTCGGAATAGTGTTACTATAGTATAGTATACTAGGATAAAAACGGGGTTTGAAATGAACGAGATAACAGAAACTAAGCAATACAGTAAGCAAAACATCTGAATGAATGAATGAATGAACGAATGAATGCATTTTATGGGTCATAACCAAAGGGTAGGGGCAGAAGCTTCATCTTATATCAAGCCTCCGCTTCTCACATTTTTACAGTTTTTCTTCAATCGTTTAAACACTTTTTCTGAAACCATAGCTCAATTTCTCAAAACTCTAAACACAAACCTGAGAAGAGTTACAGTTTTTCTCAAATGCTAAAACACATTTCACAAACGTTACCTCCATGTTCCCCAATGTCTAAACACAATACCCTTTTCTAAAGCTACATAAGCACAACCACACCTTCTCACTTCAAAACTCAAACTTTCACACCAAAAGA
>JAOPJL010000146.1:2354644-2364835 GCA_027123545.1 Trisopterus esmarkii | reverse complement strand
ACACACACACACACACACACACACACACACACACACACACACACACACACACACACTTCTGTCTTCCTAAATGTCAGCGTGTGTATGCACATGCGTGCTTGGTCTGTTAAATTTGTGTAGCCGTCATCTACACCATTTCGACGTTGGGGTATCTAGGAAAGCTTTCGGAAAGCAAATAAAGAAATAGAAAAAGAACAAAAAGAGTAAAAGAAAAAATAAGCAAACCCAGAGGATAAGCAGGAGAGAGAGAACTCACTTCCTCCGGTCCTTGTCTTTCTTCAGCGGCTGGGCGAGGGCCAGCGTCTCCGCTGCCACCTTCTTCCTGTTGTGGGCGTTCATCTCCTCCTCCAGGTCTCTCCTCTTCTCCTCCACCTTCCTCTTCTCCTCCTGGTGCAACCGCTTCAGCTGCTCAAACTTGTCGTGCAGCTGAGGGGAGGGAGAGGGGACGGACAGACAGACAGACAGACAGACAGACCAGGGTTGACTGCTGTAACACATGTTCTTATATCCAGCTGCTCCTCTGGGCTGCGTCTTCCTTGGGTTCCCCCCCCACTCCCTCGCAGGTTAAACAAACCGTGCAAAGACTCAAAGGGATCTAAATGTCTTAAGTGATCCAACGTGACAGACAGGTCCACAGTTGTACGCATCATCTTCAGAGAGCTGCATGCGTTTATAATTCCATGTCATGTAAATGTGTACACAAGGGGGCAATATAGTGTTACTGACCCCAAAGGTACATGAACTAATGAGCACATCCAGACACAGCATAACCAATACGATAATAAAAAGATACTGAAATATATCCATGTGACAAAGGTGTTGCAAGATCATTCAAAAGGATTTTCCGGGCGCAATCATTTTATTCCTGTGTCTGGCTGTCGGAAACACAGCAAACACCTGAGTGTCTGGACGGGAGACCCACCTCACGCTCCTTCTCCTTCAGCTCCGCCTCCGTCTCCTTCACCTTGCTGACGAACATCTGCCTCATGCCTTCCTCCTTGTGCTGCAGGTCTCCCAGGAACTCCTTCCTCTTGGCTTCATACGTCTCCTGGAGGCTGCAGAGCGCCGTGAAAACAACCACTAGGTTACGGTCGTTCCTAGCCTTCTGGGTGACTGGTGAAGGTCTGTGGTGGGCGAGCTGATGACAGGCACGCTGGTGCAGCGCACACAGGTCAATGCACTGCACACAATGCTTCTCTAACCAGTGTCCACCACGCAGGGTGGCAGCAGCTCAGGAGCCGTCAGGTTGAAGCATCAGGGATACCTCCACATTCAGCCAGCATGAGCCGGGTATCAAACTAGCAACCTGCTCTACCTCCTATGCCACAAGTTGCCCAAAAATGTGTATTAAACTCTATGACCGGTTCTGGGTTTTTTATTCTGAGAGGACATGGGCTTTATAATTCTGAGTATTGTAGACCATACTGATGTAAGTATGGACTAGTATATATAAAGACAGCAGGTACCTATCCATATATCATGCATCTATCCATATATTTCTGCATATGTTCGTGACTGTTTTGACCACATCCATCATTTGGGTTAGCTTAGGTCAACCTTTTGACCGTCCCATTAAGGAGGTGCTTTGTGGGTAATGGTGAAGTAAGTTGGGTGAGGCGTCTTTCTCAGGCTCAGCCATAGCCGTTTGGGTTTGAGCCCAGTCCTTCGCTTTGGGTTCTCGCCATAGGCAGCTCAATATATGGATGTAGCGTCTATGCTCCCCCCTGCTTTGCACACTGTTTGGAGGGTGTAGATGGGCCTTCAGCGCAGTGCTGTTTGGATTGTTGCCACTAGCAGCAGAAACAATACATCCTGCTACACTGAAGGCGGGACTAGAAGGCGGGACTTGCCTTGCAGTTTGGTTGAAACTCCTCAATATTCAATCCTCCATAACTTTAAATGAAATACAACCGTTTTGGATAATCCGTTATTCAGAGATAAACTAGCCATTTGGATCTGCAAAATCCCCCCAAAAAATATTTGCTTAGTAGAACAAGAATTAAATCCCTATTTCTTCCTGTTGACTTAGAACGACTCAGAGCCCCCCTCCTCCCCCCTCCCCCCTCCTCCCCCCTCAGGCCCACCTGAAGGGCTGGCAGTCGGGGTCCGTGTCCTTGAAGCCCATCTCCTCCAGCTTGCAGCGGCGGTACAGCTCGTAGTGGCGGGCGTGCGTCTGCTCGCGCAGGTCCTCCATGTTCACCCGGATCAGCATCTCCCGCAGCTTCACAAAGTCACAGTGGCTCTCGTTCTCCACTGCACACACAGACCATGAGCACCATGAGCACCGTGAGACCACCGTGAGACCCCCTTACGCCCCCCGCTGGACACGCAGGCCTCACCTCGCCTGCCGTGGCTCTTACATTTACATTTAGGGGATATTGCTGATGCTGTGTTCCAAAGTGACTTCCAACCATTCATGTGTGCATGAATGGTTGGACCATGTTGGTTCAGTGAGCGCTGGAGGAGCAGACGGATGCTGAATTAAATGTCCTGGTTTGAACCGTTGACAAAGCGGTTCAACTCCCACAAGAAGCCACCAGACTGGACGCTGCTGTAGTGAGTGCCCGTTGCTGTAGTGAGTGCCCGTTGCTGTAGTGAGTGCCCGTTGCTGTAGTGAGTGCCCGTTGCTGTAAGCGCTGTTCTGCAACCACCAACCAATTTGTTATCAACCAATACAGTGCTCATTGATATTAGCATAAAAGAGTGTAAATCAAAAAGATTGAAAAGACTATGCGATATTATGTGTCTTTTTCTATTTTGGTTTTTGTTATTAACCAATTTTGGATAGTAATCCATTGTAATAACAAGTCTTAAATAATCAAGAGTTTTTGGAAATCCATTGAGCGTAAATATGCAAGTCAATTTGTTTCGGGTTGCTAAAGGCACATGCTTTGGGGAGGTTCTAAACACACCCATTACCTCATCACATGTCTGAGCCCAAACACAGCCGTCCAATCAGAGCCCTGATTTCAGTCCTACCACCAGAGACTTCCTGGCTTTGTTCACCATACCTCTGGCTAGCTGCCACCTCTCTCCCCACTGATAACCCATTCAACCCTCTGACTGGTCTATCTACCCCTCCCACACGTGTGTGTGTGTATGTGTATGTGTATTTGTGTGTGTGCGCGTACACAAAATGTGTCTAGAGTCATGATAAATCCCATATGGCTGCAATTATCCCCTATTTACGACCACATTTGTCATGATGTGTTGGCAACAGTAAGAGGGTTGATTAAAATGGGCTTTTTAAGGAATTTTCCCAGTTGAACTGGTACATCATGGGAAGAGAGTTCAGGAAGTATTTCCTGCCCTGAGAGCCAGATCCCATCCATCAACATGTGTGAGGGGGAACATGTGGTGTGTGTCCTTTCAGACAGACATCGGCACTGTAAACTCATGATACAATGGTGCACCCATTTCAGTTCAGATAAAATACTGTATGAACTGTTATTGAAAAGTTATTAATTTCTGCCACAGAATACTGTGTCAGTACCTGCAATTGCATTGCTGTGTGGTTTAAGGTATAAGTTGAGGGAGTGAGTGAGGTTCTGTAGGTCATGAACAAACCCTACAGTCTATCAGCAGAACACAACGTAGATGAAGAGAACTGACTACTGGCAAAACATTTTATTTTTATCCAAAGCGACTTAAAACCATTCATTGGCACATTCACACACCAGCGGCGCAGACAACCACGCAGGGCGACAGCCAGCTGGTCAGGAGCAGTCAGGGTGAGGTGTCTCGCTCAGGGACACCTCGACACTCAGCTAGGAGGAGCTGGGGATCGAACCAGCAACATTCCGGTCACCAGCCGACCCGCTCTACCTCCTGAGACACAGGCCACAGGCTTCCTAGAAACATTTTAAAAAGGAGGAGGACTCCTTCAGCGATCAGAACAAGTGCAGCTCTCCTCTTCTGACGTTTAGCTGCTAGATGAGTCCGGATTTGAGTTGAGGGTTTGGAGATTATTCAACTTTTTCTTTATATCGCTCTCTCCTCAATGTCGCCACCTCCGGTCCTAAAGGTCTCACCCTGGTCCGGTCTCTCCCTGGTCCGGTCTCACCCTGGTCCGGTCTCCGGGCCGGTCCCCGGTCCAGTTTGGTGAACCCCAGTCCATCAGGGCTGAATGTGTGCAGACTCGGCCTCAGCTCAGAGATGTTTCCAGGCTGTGAACCCATCAGCCTCAGAGCTCTGACCACAGAGCAGACGGCGGAGGTGGAAACACAGAGATCAGGTTCTCTGAGACCAGAGGAGCACGCAGGGCGGTGCTCAGAGCCTCCTCCCCCCCTCCCGCCGGTTACAGACCAGCGCTTCCTAAACCACTTAATGTCCAGACCCCAGACGGTCTGGCTGGAACAGGGGGGATTCTAGGAGCCACAAATGGGAATTAACTACCGTAGTTTGAGTTCCGGTGCTGGGGTACAATGCCCACTTCCTGTCATAGCAGGAAGTAGGAAGGCTCTCATTCAATGTAGCGGCAGGAAGTAAGAGGTGCGTTCTGAGTCTTGTGTTGTGATGTCAGGAGGAAAACCAAGAAGTCAGACGAGACAGAGCGCTGGCGGAAGACCAGAGCTCCGCCCCCAAACAGGTTTGTGTGTGTGTGTGTGTGTGTGTGTGTGTGTGTGTGTGTGTGTGTGTGTGTGTGTGTGTGTGTGTGTGTGTGTGTGCTGTATATATAATAATAACATCTTTAGTTAATGATAATCATTATTATTATTATTATTATCATTATTATAATTAGACTAATGAGGGTTATTGTTATGAATTCACTTCCTGTTGTCTTTTTGTATTCCAAGGATCTGATTGGCCCCTCACACCTCAGAGTTCCACAGAAACCCGTCCGCAGGAAGTTCCACCCAGACAACCCGGAAGTCCCACCCCCTTCCATCGCAACCCTGGCCCCGCCCACCAAGCCCCCGCAGAAGTGAGTGAATGATTAGCATTATGATTAAGATTAAGATTTAAACTGATCCATTCAGACTATACAGGGTTTAAACATGAGTTTTTTATATTGCTTGTATAAAATTTACAATATAAGCCCCTAGCGACCAGCAGTGACAGACCATATTATCCTGTGATGAATGTTTAGCAGTCCTGTAGTCCCTGTGTCGAGAATTCCTATCTCCACCGGGGGGGTATAGAAGTGAGGTGTTTCAGGGTATAGAGGTGAGATGGTTCAGGGTATAGACCTGAGGCGTTACAGGGTATAAGCGTGGGGTGTTTCAGGGTATTGACGTGGGATGTTTCAGGGTATAGAGGTGTGTTATGTGGTGTTTCAGGGTATAGAGGTGGGGTGTTTCAGGGTATAGTTGGTGTTCTGTGTGTTCCAGGCTGCAGTCCAAGCAGAAGAGAGAGATCCAGACGACGATCCGCAAGAACAAGGAGAGCAACGCTGTGCTGACGCGACTCAACAGCGAGCTGCAGCAGCAGCTGAAGGTAGGCTCCTAGCTTAGCACATAGATATCTATGTCCCATAGATATACACCATCATGTAAATATATACGTACATCACATAAAGACTGTATTACACTCTATCTCATAGATATTTTAACCCCAATTAATGCCACGACTTGGCACACTTTCCAAAAATGCACATACCGCACATGCTAACACCGCCGACGTCTGTCCCTGCTAACGGCGCGGGCTCGCGGCGCCGCTAGCTGTGGCCTTTAGATGTTTGGGGAGGGAAACATGACGTGGTTGCATCATGTTCCCGATGTCCAGATACAGCTGTGTGGGTTGTTGAGGCCCGGTCAGCTGTTTCCTTTCCCTTGAGGAAGGACTCATTCTTTATTTAGACCCAACGTGCCGTCAGAATGCCAAGCCGCCTTCGGCATTCACATGTGTGTTCTCCAAAATAAGAGCGTGGACATGCTGACTGGTGAGTAGACGGGCCCAAGCCCGAGGAATGACTGGTATGACACACTCCCTGTGAATGTGTCACTCAGTAAGACAAACAGGTGACTAACTCTACGATTCTCTGGACGGTTTCAGAAAGACTGTGGGGAAAATACACCGAAAATATACAAAGATCTACTTTATGTTATTGTTCTAAGACAACGGTGACCTGGAGGGAAGATGAATAGATAATGATGAGTTAGGTGAACCGTGCCAAAGCCTTAGACAAAGGCTAGACCAGGTCCAGACCCAGACCCTGACCAGGACCAGACCCCACCCAGACCAGACCGGTCCCACCAGAGTTAACAGGTTTTGTCTTTCACAGGAGGTTCATCAGCAGAGGATCACGCTGGAGTCTCAACTGGACCTGCTGAGAACCCCGAACCCTGGACCCAACTAGGACACTACTGGGCTCTACTCGTCCTTACTGGACCAAGTTAGGACTCCATTGGACTCTACTGGTTCCTACTGGACCTAGCTAGGACTCTACTGAACTCTAACAAACTCTTCTAAAACAACACTAAGACTCTGGTCTCAACTCAATGGGACCAAATGAAGACTGGTCTGTACTGGTCTCTGCCGGGCCGTCCTCTGGTCTGTACTGGCCTCTGCCGGTCCGTCCTCTGGTCTTTACTG
This sequence comes from Trisopterus esmarkii, assembly GCA_027123545.1. NCBI lineage: Eukaryota > Metazoa > Chordata > Actinopteri > Gadiformes > Gadidae > Trisopterus > Trisopterus esmarkii. The sequence continues at coordinate 2,358,301 of JAOPJL010000146.1, read as the reverse complement.
GCCTATGCTGGGCCGTCCTCTGGTCTCTACTGGTATCTGCTGGGCCGTCCTCTGGTCTCTACTGGTCTCTGCTGGACTGTCCTCTGACCTCCATCCATCCTGGGTCTCCCAGGTCTCCGTAGCAACAGGTCTGTCAGGGCTGAGGGATCCTGAGAACCACTGCACCTCAGGAAGAGTTGTGGTTCATGTAAAGTTTATTTTGTAACGGGTCACTGACTCCTCGTGGTCGTCATGGTTTTGGTTCCCCGTTCCGCATGAAGACCTTTGACCCCTGGTTCCGGAGCAGGGTCGGATCCGCAGCGTTGGTTGAGATGTTCTGGGTGGTGATCTGACGTAGCACGGTGGGGTTGAGCATGGACCTGGACAATCTTCAAAAGGGTTAGATAGTAGCGGTGGAAGATGTGGGGAATGTTTTCAATGCGGATTCAGGGCTTTACTTAAATCTGAATTCACTCTTGATTTTGTCGTAACTTGTTAACCTCTCTTCTAGCTGAATCCGAATGATGAATGACTCCACCTCTGAGTGGAGGAGCTGTCTGCATCCACCCCTGGGTGGAGCAGGGAGGGGAGGTGTCTGCATGTGTTTCTGGGTGTTTGGTTCTATTAACTTGTATCTATGCATATCTGGTGCTGAACATGTGACCCATATTTTGATACTGAGAGCAGGGAAATGATGAGTGACTGACTAAAATAAAGAGCTCCTATTGGTGACCCAACCTGTGTGTCTCCTCCTCATTCACCTGATTGGCTAATAATGATGCATTTAAAGTTTAAATGGTTAAACTCTTACACTAAAGACTCTGACGTACAGAAACAACCTACATTCTGAATGTGTTCAATGTCTTTATTAACTATTTTAAACATCCCTTAATATACTGCAAACCATCCTGACTACAGCAGAGAGCGATGGACAGAGAGGGGGGAGAGAGAGAGAGAGACCAAGAGGGAAAGGAGAGGGGTAGAGAGATAAAGATAGCGACAGGGAGAGAGGCAGGGGTAAAGAGAGAGAGAGAGAGATAGAGGGATAAAGAGAGAGATGGACAGGGAAAGAGAGAGAGCGAGGGGGAGAGGGAGGGGGATTTTTCGGCAGGCAGGCTGATTGGTAAACAGAATTAGCCTAGGTTCACCCAGAGGTCAGCCACAATACAGAAATATGTTTCCATATCGTGCTCCAAACCATTCCCATCACGTTTCCACTTCTTCCTGTTGTTGTCTCCTCTGGGCTGAGGTCAGAGGTCAGCTGGTGTGGAGGTCAGCTGGTGTGGAGGTCTGGCGTGGTGGAGGTCTGACGTGGTGATGGTCGCTCATCTCCTGGAGGGTGGAGGAGCTGCAGCCCCCGGAGCAGCTGAGCTCTCTGCTGTGGGGCTCCACCGCAGAGGGACAGAGACAACCATCACACCCCCCTCCCATCTGCAGCCTCTAAATATAACCGGACAGCTCTCTCTACACGGGACTGGATAGCTCTCTCTACACGGGACCGCACCTACACTCTCTCTAAGCGGGACTAACTCTCTCTCTACCCAGGACCGGTCCCTCTCTCCAGGGTTCAGATGTGTGGTTTAATAGGACCATAGTATTTACAGTTACATTCAGGGCATTTAACCAATTTTACCCAAAGCGACTTACAATAAGTCCTCTGTCGGTGCAGTAAGGATGTTCATAGCACCAAGTGCCAAGCACTAACAATCACTAGGTTAACCCATTCCCCGTATACAACAGGGATAGACCCCTCAGGACTAGTCCTGGTGGACCCCCTTCAGGACTAGTCCTGGTAGAACCTCTCAGGTCTAGTCCTGGTGGGACCAGTCTGGGTCTGTGTCTGAGACCATAACTCAGTGCAACTTCAAACACAGAAAATAATGAAGGGGCGAGAAGGCAGACACCTAAACTACTACTCACTCTCTCTCTCTCTCTCTCTCTCCCTCTCTCTCTCTCTCTCTCTCTCTCTCTCTATCTCTCTCCTGTCTCACCCTTTCCCTTCTCCCCCGTCTCCCCCTCTCCCTCTGCCTCCCCCTCTGTCTCTCTCCCCCTCTCTCTCTCTCATAACCAGTGGTTTGTCGTGCGCTCACCCCTGACATCATCCCCACCTGTGCAGGTAGCTACTTGTCACGTGCACGCTCACCACCGCAGTGTGCAAGTGGAGTGGCCCCGCTCCTAGCCCAGACCATGCGGTATCAGTAACCCTCATTCATGAACAAGGAGCAGGTTTCCTCTGATCTGTGTCACCGTTTGTATTCAGTGGTGAATGAACGAGCGAACCTCAATCTCAACCCCAGCTTATCTGGAGTCACACGACACCACTGGATTTATGATTGAATTAATAGCACTCATTCAGGAAACAGGAAACCATGAAATCCCCACTCACTAACACTAGTTCTGTGTCTCCCCACCAGGTAGCAGTTTGCCCACTACCTTCTCCACCCGCTCCCCCTCTGTCTCTCCCAGAGGGGGAGGGAGGGAGAGGGAGAAAAGGGCAAGAGAGAGGGTGGGAGAGGGAGAGAACGGTAGGCAACAAGGGGGAAGGATAGAAGGGGGGGAAGAGAGGGAGGGAGAGAGGGAAAGAGAGTGGGAGGGAGAGAGAGAGAGAGAGAGGGGTGGGGGGAGAGGTGAGGGAGAGTCCCTGTCCCTCACCTCTCCCACCCTCTCCCTCACCTCTCCTTTTGTCCGGGTGCTTTGTGGCCCCGGCGGCACGGTGGTGACGGCATGGTGCCGGGCCCCGGGCCCTTTGTCCCGCTCGCCGCTACGCTGCACTTCTGTGGTGGCCGCTGAGCGACGCACAGGAAGGGCTTAGCGCCGCCGCCGCGGTGCATTGTGGCCGCGCTGCGCCAGGATCAACACATGCGCCCGTCAGCAGAACGGGGGGCGGGGGTCCGCTGGCCACGCGGCCCGGGGTTAGGGGGCCATTCAGCCGGGGGGGCGTGGCACCCGGAGCCACAAGCCATGAGATCATCCGTGTTCTCTTGCCTACTGGACGAGGCTTTGGGGTGACTGGTTTGAGTGGTGAGGTCACTGGTCGGGGTTAGGACCGGACCTGAGCAGGATGACATCATGATCAAGATCACATTCAGGAAATGAACCGATGTGGATGGTTGACCTTATCAATAAGAGTCAGAGTTAAGAACTGTTGGTCTGTTATTGACTCATTATTAACATGAATATCCACATCAGTACAGACTTGTCAGTTATTATCACTGACTCGTCAGCTATTGATTCCTTTATGATAATTCATGTCCTCATCTGCTTGCTGAATGAGGATATATCTTTCCCCAACATTTAAGTTACTAATGTATTTATTTAGTAATGCGCTTTCTGTTGCCACTGATTTTATTTGTTTATTTGTCCTTCGTTCACATGTTGTACACACTGTCTTTGTTTTATAGCTGACATAAGGTAGCATAATATTGACATTATTATTGTTGTTAGAGGCCTTCTGTTAGAGGCCTTTTCTCTCTCTCTCTCTCTCTCTCTCTCTCTCTCTCTCTCTCTCTCTCTCTCTCTCTCTCTCTCTAACATTAAACAACTAAACCCGGTATATAAAATATTAGTTCTCCAGAAGCTGAGCCCATGTGAGATGAAGGGTCCCCTAAGTGATCATTTCTTTAATTAGAAGGGAGGATGGGAGACGATCCCACATATAAAGCGATTGCTCCAGGCCTT
>JAOPJL010000146.1:2257213-2275451 GCA_027123545.1 Trisopterus esmarkii | reverse complement strand
CCCGGCCCCTAGCTACGGTCACCCTGTGGGGTACTAGGTGGACGGTGTTCCCTGGGTCTGGGCCCCGGCCCCTAGCTACGGTCACCCTGTGGGGTACTAGGTGGACGGTGTTCCCTGGGTCTGGGCCCCGGCCCCTAGCTGCGGCCCCCCCGTGCGGCGGCCCTGTACCTCGGGGGAGGCGGGCCGCGGAGGCTCGTTGGCCTCGCTGTCCGTAGAGCTGCTCTCGCTCTCGCTGTCGGAGCCCGAGCTGCTGTCGGAGCCGCTGCGGCTGCTGGAGTCGTCCCGGGAGGGGTCCGCCCCCTCGCTGTTGTTGCTGTTGTTGCTGTGGGGATGGAAGGGGGGGGGACCCCAAGGAGGTCACTCGACGGGTGGGCACACAGCGTGAGCCATCGCTGCACAATGCCTTGGTATTCATTGATTTTCTCATTCATAAAAATTGCTATGGTATAAAATGGTCTAAATCCACATACTAAATCCTCTATAAATAGAAAATATGAATATTAAACTTATACAAATTATGCCAACAGACCGATCGCCAGCCTCACAGTTGAATCCAAGTAAAGTGTGTGTGAGGTTTTTTTGGTATGCATATCATCAGGTGGAGGAGGTTCTGGTAACGCTGTCTGTAGGTACCGATCAGAGCCTATTGCTACCTGGTAGACGTGTTCCTGGAAGTGTTTTTGGCGTCCTGTTCCCCATCGCTGTCCTCACTGCTGCTGAGTTTCAAGTCATCCTCCAGCATACTAAACCAGGGTGAAACGGGTGTTTAAGCCAATTTAAAGAGGTTTACATTGCAGCGCACTAGTGTTTAGTTTGGATGGCCTTTCCTAACATAGGGGGCGTGGATAAGTCAACGTTTCTACTGCTCAAGTGTGTTCTTCTACCAAGTCTTACCAAAAAAGAAAAAGCATACTACAGATGTTGTGTGAGTACATGCATGCATGGGGTTGTGTATCAGAAAGACGGCGTAAACCAAAACGGGGCTTTGGCTCTCTTACTTTGGCTGGTCCTCACACGCTTTGGCTTGGTGACTGCTGGAGCTCTTGGACGCATCTCTGCAGCGCTCTGGAAACATGGGAACTGAATGAGCACTAGGACCCTGAGGCAGCGCCCGTCCAGACTCAACCACCTAGGACGAGTTGACTACTTGTAGAAATAACTATTCCATTAAAAACTGCCTATTTAATAAATTGCACAGACCATGCGTACAGAGATTCAAATATACCGATACAAAGACGGTAGTAGAACACAATAATTCATTCAGCATGCACATAAATAAAAGAGAACTTTTGGTGTGGGAGATACTTACTGTGTCCCCCAGGGAAGCCAGCGTGCTGAGAGTCCTACAACAAGAGGATAACTCACTATTACACACAAGGTACCACACAACTGATACCACAATTGAATCAGCCAATTAGAATCAAGTAGTTCAGCTACATCCTCGTAATGTGATGCGGGCTTCCAAGAAAACCATTGTGTACAGTCGCATGCAGAATACCCCCGGAACCCCAAAGATGAGCTGTGGATTTGGCTTCAGAATCCAAAATCCAAATGGCTCCAGCGTAGTTTAATTGGGGGAGAGCTAGACCTTTCAAGAACCAATAACAATGTCATGCCCCTAAACTGACTATTTTATCTGGGTGTTTTTATATATACAGGTTATACAGGCAACAAGATGGGCGGTGAAGCCCTGCTGGATGTAAGCCCCAGAGAGAGGGGCTCGGTGGGGGGGGGGGGAGCGTGGCTGGGTGCTGCAGTGGGCTGCCGACCTTCGTGGGGAATGGAAACTTGGACGGCTCAGTCTTGCAGGGAGTGTGGATGGCTGTGAGCGGCGGTGGCCACGACTGAGTCATTTCCTGTGACAAGTGTTTGGAAAGGAGGAGTCAAAAGAAGAAGAAAACAAAACACTAAACATGAACACAATCGTATGGACCCCTTTGGATGGAGGTGGATTTTAACATGTAGGAAAATATCAGGGTTACCTTTAAAATCTCATCCACGCAGTTGGCGTCCCCGGAGCCCTGTGGACATAAACAAACATTACAGCACGGCCCCACGGCTCGACAGGTGAACCGTGGCTATGAGAGGCGTGAGTCACTCTATAAGCCCCAGGCCCAGCAGCTGTCCATAAGCCAGGCCTCCGCTCAACAACCGCCTCAGACAACAACTCTTACTATATGACCACAATGTACGCATGTGAGCATGTGCCTTACATCTGACAGACAAGCTACTCTTAGCCTACTATAATGCAGGCCAATATAATGGACCGTTTTCTATAGAATACATCTTTGAGTGCGATCTGGGTGGAGACGGATGGTCAGTTCTGTTTGTTTATGATGGATGTGCATATGGTGTGTAATCAAACTCCCTTCGATATAAAGAAGACATAAATGCGATGGACTGTTCATTTCAAATACATGTGAATGATGTGTTTGAGGGTAAAAGAAACACACCAGTCGATGTTGTGGAGCAGTGAAGTACACCAGTGATAACCACGGGAGAGGGGGGTGTGCCGAATTCCTGCCTGTTGTGATTCATGTCTTTTTGTACTCTAATGGCTTAAAGCGAACAAACTCAGCAATAAGCACTTGGCCATAAAGCCATCTTAAGAGGGGAGCGAACAGCAGACTCAGCGCTCCCTGTGAGCGCAGGCCGGCGGTGATACCGGCTGGAACCCACCCAGGGAAAGCTTCTCTTTTGCCAGGTTGAACGTCATCGTTTCTGCCTTTCAGTCAACAGTAGACTTAAGATTACTTTCTTACTGAAGCTGAACATATAGTCAACAAGTGTCGCTTATTTGAGACTAGTAATTCTTATTTTGGTTTTACCCATGGTGAATCACAACCTTGTTCTCTTCCAAACTTTATTCTTTCAATGTCGCTGAACAGCTTGATTCATTCTTTGAAACATTTTAAGCATTTTAAGTAGGTTGGTTTCCGTAGGGGGTGGGCATTAGTGCATCATGTACTGCACCATGTGTGAAGACACTGATGGGACTGCTCCTTATCTGGCCATCGTGTCTAGGCCAACATGACACCATTATCCATTCTTGGCTGCTTGCACATAAACCCCTAAAAAAGCCCTGTAAATCTCTTTCAAAGCAGTGTCCTTTTATGCTCTTTGAAATCAGTAACCAAGTCACATTTCCATTGGACAGCATACGCCTAAATCTATGGTGCCCATGTTTATTTTAACCCTTGCAATATCAATATCAAAAATAAACTTAGCGTTCAATTCAATGTTTAGCTCAATCTACACCACACTACACTCCTCTTTGACCCCCTTCATTGCATGTTTCAGTTGAGTGGTTTCACTGTGCTGGTAGGAGAACCAGCTCATCCACCAGCTACCAGTCCCACAAATGCTCCAGTGGGGCCTCACCTCCACCGGCTGCGAGGGGATCTTGAGCTTGGAGAGCGCCGCCTTGCCGTTGGACTTCATCTCGCCCATGGTGCCGCTGTGAGACTGCCCGCTGTAACTCTCCCCCTGTGAGCTCTTGGGCTCTGCCGTCTCCTGGCCGTCCATGGGCCGTACGTATGCCGTGGGCTTCTGCTGCATGGAGCCCGGCTTGGACATGAGGGACGGGGGGAAGGCCTGGCCCGAGTGTGGGCCGCTGGGGAAGGACGAGTGGACGCGTGAGGGCGAGTCCCAGTTGGCCTCTCTGTCTCTAGGGGACTTGCGGTAGCGCTGCTCCTTGCCGTGGTGCTGGTCGGTGGACATGGAGGTCCGCGAGTGGCCGCTGCCTCCGCCGCTGCCTCCGCCGCTGCCTCCGGCTGTGGAGCTCAGGGAGCCCTTGGCCGGGCTGGATGTGTGGGACTTGGAGTGTTCCCCACTGCTGTGCTTGCTGGACTTCTTCTCGCCGCCGTGTCTCTGGCTGCCGCCCCGCTGGCTGCCGTGGCCGCCCTGGAGGCCGGAGCGCTTCTGGGACTGGGAGGAGGACGCGCCGGCCGCGGGCCCCACCGGGGTCCACTTGCTGCCCTGGCTGTTGTTGCTGCTGCTGCTGCTGCTGTTGCTGTTGCTGCTGCTGCTGTTGTTGTTGCGCTGGTCGCTGCCGAACAGCGCCTGGCTGGATTTCTCCTCGGACGAAGTGGTAGTGCTGGAAGGTTTGCCGCCAAGCTTTGGCATAGTGTCTCCACCGATGGGTTCTTTCATCTCGTCGTAATTACCCAGCATGCTCTGAATACGACTGGACAGTTTATCTTCCTTGCAGGACTGCAGAGAGAGAGGCAGGGGGACAGGGAGAGCAGGAAGAGACAAGAAGAAGAAGTGTGGACAAAGGCAGAGGATGAGAGGAAGGGAGTAGGATATACCAGATGTGGGGACAAGAGGGGGAAGTGAAGGAAATAGATAGAATGATGAGTGAAGGAACGAGAAGGGAAAAAATAAAAAACAAGGGTCAGAGCCTGATCAGTTTTTCCACTAGGTTAATGACCATCCTAGAAATGTACAGCCTGGATTGCATTCCCAGGGCCCATAATGAAGACATATGGGATTTGCATAAGACTGTGCTTCAATAACTATTACTAAACAAGAGTAAAATGAACAGTGTATCCTAGGGGTGTAATGGTGACACTAAAGTCACGAATCGGTACGTACCACGTTTTTTAAGTCACGGTTCAGTAGGTTTTTCGATACAGGAGTTTTTATTATTTTCTTTTTATTAAACAATTTGATTTGGATTTGATTTATTAAATTGTATCAAACAAATGCCTTACACAAATAAAAAGACATCAACTCCAATTGAGGATAAAAACACAATAAAGTAAGGACTTATTTCCATTGTGGTCCTCATCACAAAGCATCAGGACAAGACGAGACACTGTGTGTGATAGTCAACAAAAATGTTATAAAAAAATTAATTAATTAATTTCGGTACGTGCCGAAATGAAACGTGCATCAAACCGTTAGACCCCTACCAAAATATTTTGGTTTGAATATGCGTATCGCTACACCCCTAGTGTATCCTTATAGCGGTGATAAAGCTTTACACATGCAAAATATATGATCGACTAGACAATCGCTTACTGTATCTACATGGAGTACCAACCAACCAAGCCAACAACCGGTCAGACACTGCCTAAAGGTGGCGGCGGGAATAATAAATAAAGAGATAAACGGTTTTCCATAGTTCCACCAAAAATAAACATGGTTAAAACAATCACGGCGTTGGCCCTTGGCTCTGGCGGCGTGGCTCTGGCGGCGTGGCTCTGGCGGCGTGGCTGGCCAGCGGCCCCTGGAAGGAGGCAGAGCCCAGCGGAGAGGCTCTGGTTTCACACAGAGGCCCGAGGGCCACCTTGGGTTTCAGAGTCACACAGAGGAAACCTGCACTAGCAGTTATCTGCTGCAGGAAGCTAACACGCTCACTACTCCACCGGTACGACCGGCTCTGGCCTTTTGGCATCTCTGGAGAGATAAGGTGTGGGCCTGAAGAATGGTGCGGTGGCTTGGTAGTCATGTGTGGTTATGGAATCATGTCACGCTAATTGTTAGTAAGACATCCCTGGTGTATATTGACTATAGGGATATAGTCAAATGGTTTAAGTGTTCTGCAGTGTAGTTGGAGTGTTTCAGTAGTGGCTTTTTAAAAGGCCTCTTAATAAGCAGATACTCATTTACAGTTGAGTGTGACTGCCTGCATTGCCAGCTCTCTAAAGAAATGAAGTAGATGTTACAATATCTGTCAACAAAAGGCATATGCTGTTGGCTTATCACATCTTTAACATGTAGGTTACAGTGGTGGCCAAGGTACAACCCCAGAACAGTTACATAAGACTGAAGCTGTCATATTCGGGAAATATATCTAGATTAACTAAAAACTAAAACAAAAATGCACTTACTACACTGCTGATCTACATCAATCAAAGTGCAGCTGCAGCCGAGTGTGTGCACACATGGCCATGAAAGCAGAACACAGCATACTTCAATTTAGTGAAGCATGACAGAAGAAAAAAAAAAAAAAATACTGACTGCTGCAGACTCGTATCCCCATTAGAAGCAACCACTGATTTCTAGTGGTTTTTCATCGGTTAAAGAGAGGTTTGGTTTCTCGCAAAGCGACCAATGAAAGAAAAGAGAAAAAAATAACTGGGGCACTTTAAAAGACGTGCCTCCCACTACGCACATGTGCGCTCAAAGGCAGATTTTCATACCTTTCACTTTGTTGTGGGACAAAACAAGCGGGCCTCATCACAACCCTCACCTCTGATCCCTTTACATTCCCAGCCTGTCAGGACGCGTTCCCCGCACAGCCTCTGATGACTGGCTCTGGCTGAGGAGAGGAGCCTCTGAGCTCTGCACAAATCTGGTTAGTGGCAAGAATTAGAGCTGCGCCACGGACACAAATCCGCTTTACAATTACAGGGACCAGGGCAGGAAGACTGGGGCAGCAGGCCCACATGTCACTAGCAATGCCAGGGAGGAGGGCCATGCAACACAGCGGACCCAGGGAGGAACCACGCTCAACATGTTAATAGTCAACCATTGAAAACAGACTCACAGCAAGACGTGTACCTGGTCAACAATGAATGCTTGGATGGGAAAATGAAAAACAAATGCTAATTTGCTGCTACATATGATCAACCCAGAACCTCTATCTCCTACATCAGGTCACTGATGTGTTTACTTTACTTCATTCCAGTTACGGTCATGCACTTTGGCAAATAAATAAGCTACAGTTTAGCTCAAATGAAGTGCTGTGTGGTTTCAATGACATTTGGCCCAGTGCAACCTAACCACTCACTTAAAGTTAGGTTCACACTTGAAGAGTAAAAAGCTACGTTACTTTTTTACTGAGCACTAGAGCAAATAACAAAAAGCCCAATATAGTTAACACAAATCGAAATGCTTTAGAACCTGCCATTGTTGGTGAAGTGCAGTCCATAATAAACGTAAATACACTTACACACAAAAAGGTACACAATCAAGTGCTCGAGAGTCGATCATTTGTCTTCCGTGTACGAGACATACAAGCAGGAAAAATATTCTGCTAAAAAGCACAATGGTCAAAGGCAATGGCTTGAAATCGCAGTTAAGTGCAGAAAAAAAGACAAATGTAGTATCCAACACTGAATGTCCAATTGGACTTGCGTGTCCAGGGTCCATTCAACAGATTAGCTTTGTGTGTGAAGTGTGTCTCCCACTGTTGGTTGAATGGATGAGGCTCCTAATGGGGTGCTATGCGGTACAGTAACTATTGATTTTCTCATGTCATTTACTACTTTCTTTAATTTGATAGTCTTTCACACTTTGTGGAGCAGTTGATTACTGTTTTATCTTCTGGGTTGCATTATCAACCCCTGGCAGAGAGAGAGGGCGGGCGGTGTCCACCCTGTTCCTATAGAGGCTGGGCCACAGAGACATTCAGAGAGGGGGGGCTCACTCCATGAAGCCAGCTTTGTTGTGGACGGCTGGGACAGCGCTTTAACAACAATACAGACGGCACCAGCAGCCGTAAGGTTGAGCCGGGAGAGAGGCTGACTCGTGGTCAGAGGTAGAGGGTGTGAGGGGCAAATTAGGGTGTGGTATAAAATTACTAAGAAACACTGCCTTCTAAAAACAGCACCAGCACTTACCTCCTGCTGTAGCAGCACCAAAAAAACACTAGTTTGTCACTAGTTATTGTCCTACAGCAGTAAAACAAATCCCCCAAAAATACGTTTAACAGGTGACTAAACTGCAACCTGGTCTTGTTTGTTTCCTGTTCAGTAATACCGTGATGTTCTAATCCTGGTACCTACAACTTAGGGGATCAATAGTACAGATGAAGAGGGCTAGAGAATAGCGAAAAGGAAAGTTGGACAAAATGACGAAGAAAAAGAAAGACAAAAAATTTAAAGAAAAACCAACAGAGCAAACTTACAACTTTATAGGGTTCAGGAAAGAGAGGGGAATTTGCTGGGAAGGCCTCTCCTCCGCCTTGCTGGATCTCTTGATTGCGCCTTTCTCTTTCTTTCATTCGGAGCACATTCCGGTCCTCACGGTTCATGTTGCTATCGAGAGAATCACAGACACAGGTCAGCACGCAGACACGAGCCTCCAGAACAACAAATAGAGGCCAACTCACCAACAGAGATTACACCACATTAACATCGGCCCTGATGGCCAGAATAACAATGCCACAGAGGTCAGGCTAAAATGACCAAGAGAAAGAGACAGAAAGAGAGGGGGGAGAGAGACAACGACAGCTTCAGCTGCTGGCTATGGGCAACAGCGTGCCGGGTTCCAGACGAGGCCACCCACTTTCACCTGCGACATATGCCCCGAGTCACCCTGAACACGGGGCTGTGGAGCTACGTCACACCACCTGAGGGACCAACACCTTCTGAACGGACAAGAGGCGGGACCAGGAGAGGTCCCGGAGTGGCCCTGGACCGTCAGTGTGGCCCTGGACCGTCAGTGTGGCCCTGGACCGTCCATGTGGCCCTTGTGAGGTACCGTAGACAGCAGAGGAGGCTGGGTGGGGAACTGAAGACATGCCCTCAACACACTGCTGACCTCACCTAACTAGTGTCTAGGAGTCTGACCACTTAAGACGCGCATAATAGCGGAAAACACATCAAAACATTTGAACTGGCGTGGATGTAGCACCTGATGGTGGCAGAGAACCTGCCACTAGGAATGACTTCCTCACCATGTCATGATACATCTCTGCTCTGTGAGGAACGTGCAGCCAAGCAGAACATTTCAAAGACAGAACGGCAACACTTTCATGGTGCTTGTTACCCAGTTTTACAGATGACTGGATATACAGACAGGGTTAGGTATAGGTACAGGCATAGTAATGGAGCAAATAAGTTAACTGTGGCCAGTATGACTGACAGGCAGTTCTCGAAGTATGATAACACTACTACTCACCGCGACTAGACCTACGCCCTTTCTCCATATGACGCACTTATTTGCGCAATATTATAAAACTACAGCTGTCACGTCGGCAATGCGTGCAACAATGCAACACGTTACCATTTGATTGCCTTGCATGCAAGCTGGCTATCGAGGCCAGCAAATGGGTATTTCCCACTAAACCACATTCATCATTATCAGTCACGTCTCAAAGGACCAACAATTCCCATCTGAGTCAATACTCTTAAAGGGCAAAGTGATAGTAGAGTAGTCGGTAGCTGGGTTCCATTACAACCAACCTCAGGATGTAACCGTGACCTTAAGTGTTGAGAGCCAACATGGGCCGTCCATTAACACCGTTTTACAGCAGGAGGTGTAAAAGCCATTCTCACACTAAAATGGAAAGATTTGGGCCAAGCTGTTTCTAGAGTAAATGATAAATTAGGGTTCATGTTGTCGTGTTGGCCAGCCTAGGTCCAGCATCGCCGCTAAACACAGGGGGACCTAGCCTGGAGCGGTGGCAAGGCAGTCGCTACAATCAGCCCTAATTGTTTAATCTAAAAACCGATGCAACAGTGAAGCAAGAATGTCGCTATTAGTTTTTGTTGAGTCAAAAGAGGCCAATTAGTGTTGGTGGTCAAGGGAATGAGGAGCCACGCTGTTGGAACAGTCTAAGCTCCCGGGGTTCCCTTTCATGGCTAAACCCCATTTATTTAGCACACATGAAGCCATTGGACGGGCGGCCACAGATAAGATCATAAAACGAGTATTGGTTTCAACAGCTAAGAAAACAGCATTTGACTATCCAACCACAAAAGCTCAGATAATTGTTTTTTTAACCAAAGGTAAAACGCACATACACACAAACACGCACAGACTATCAATTTGGATAAGATCAGAGTAGGATATATATATATATATATATATATAAGAAACAAAAACCCTTGTATGGTCTATGAGCCAAGAACCGGTTTGGAAATGACAAATTCAGCTAGAGCAGAAACAAGAAGAGTCCTGCTATTGACAGCGGGCCGTTATGAGTAATGCAACAGGTGTCTCAGCTACACTGGCAAATTGCAAATGCACTGGGTATTTTTTCAGGCATTTCAACCACAATGAGGAACGTAACTTTGAGGACCAGAATGTACCAGCGGTGGTCCATAATCTTTTTTTGCCCTAACGTAATCTGCCTTCAGAGAACAAAAACAACTCCACAAAGCCTATACTCAAAACATACTTGCTATTGAACTAAAAGCATCATGATCATGGCACAAAAATGTCAGGACAAAAGGCTTTTTAAAATCAAATGTTACATAGTTGCAAACCAAGTTTCAATTTTGTTCATCACAAACAAATGAGTAGTATTAAGCCAACAAGTCTGAACAAACATTGCGATTTAAATATTGTTAACAATTGAGTGTAAATGTCTGTTGTTCAGAGACCCAAGAGTACATCTAGGACATTAAAACAACCCTTCAGTACAGGCCTAGTCCACATCCTTCAAATTAAACATTTACCATCTTCAATTTGTGTAAACACTACAATGGGGAAAGTTTGATCACAGCTAAACTAACCATTGCAATAGGTTTTATTCAATAAAACACCCGATACAGTTTGTAACATTTGACATTCAAAAAAAGTGTGCAATTATTTGCACGGCAACTGCAATTTGATAGCGCAATTGCATAGCCAGGCTAAAGAGCCAGGCTGTGCCCCTCACAGCTAAAGCAAACAACATGGCTGAAACATGGCTGGAATAAATGTCCACTGGGACTGAGACCCTACACAACTCTTTGCACCTGTGTGATAGCTGCATTCTGAGATAGCGTCAGCCTGAAGCTAGAGAGAACATGCTCAGGTAGCTTATAATAGAATCCCCAGACGACATTCTCTGATTCCAAGGAAGACCAGTGACTCGTGTTCACAAGCCCACAGATAACTAATGACAACAAGTCAGAGGTTTGACAACAACTTAAAAATAATCTTTATACACATAAACCTTTCATTTGGCATAACAAGTCGGTACCACAATGATACAAGGCTATTTGACAGTGTGTTGCTCTGGGTCTCAAGTTACATCTTTCAATACTACCTCTACCAAAAGTATGCAGAGTTTAAAACAAAGAGCCTTATGATCACAGTCCCAGCACACACAGCACAGAACTGCCATTACCAATGATTGATTTGATGGGAATGACTGACAGCCAAAAATCCAAAACAGGGCCTTAACTGCACACACTAAAGTTTAGTGTTTACCAAAGACATCCACAGCAGCTACAAACACTGACCACCAACACTGAACACTGAACATGTAGCCAAGTCACCAACTACTACATTTACATATCTTACCCTGCCTGAGAGGCCATGGCCCCAACCACTGAAACATTGGAAGAAGGGGGGGGGGGGGGCTCAGATAGTCTCCCAGGGATTCAGAAGTATTCCCCTCATAACCTGTCAGAGCGCTCAGATTCTCAAGCGTCCTGTCCCGGAAGCAATGTGGACTCTATGGTTAAACCCCAGGACTTTTAAAAGTCTAACTGTAGTTTCTTTACTTGGTTCGACGGTACAGTGCATTTCCTTAGAGTAGAGACAAATCTGACTAAGGGAGGGGAGGGGACTGCTGGTTCTCGGGAGATACCATGTCAGAGAAAGGCAGGGGGGGGGACCACACGTAGACCGGGGACAATGGTTTTAAGCCCAGCAGAGTCTAAGCTTTCGTTTCTCTCTCTGTGTGCGTGCGCGTGTGCTTGTGTTTTTGCTGCAGTCTTGTTGGGGCTCATCCTCTTGAATGATAACAGCAGCCTGATCGTATCGTCTACTCCTGGAAGGTGAAAAGCTCAGATAAAATAAGGTATTATTTCCCTCCCTATATTTGCCAAATGCAAATTTTCAAAGTTGGACTCAAAATGCACTTAAGTCCAATCATTACACTGCATAAGAGTGGCCGTACACGGAATATCTGGTAAGGCTTAGGCTAATTCATGTTGGACAACTAAAACTGTACAATTTGTTTTTTTTCAAATACCATTTGAAATAAGCTTTGGATAAACTAGAAACCTTTGGACAGGACAGTTAAACCATTTTGTGACACGCAACATTCAAGCCCCTTGGAGAACAACCACAGAAAGAACAGCATGCAAGTGGGTAAGAGGATCCCCACCTCCCTTCATAAATGGTGCAATCCAACTCAAGCCATATAAGGAGATGTTATTTTATACCACAGAGCCAGACCCCTTGTGATGTCACTGCCCTCATGACAGCCCAACCAACCAGAGGCAGACTTACCATCAACAACCTCCCTCCCCCACTATGTCCCAAGCACAGCGTAAAGCAGCAGCCAAGTCTTAAAGGAACAGTGCAACAATTCCATGGCAGGTTAGAGCCAGGAGGCATTTTCATCAGCTGCATGACGACACACAGTGGAAATGTGGTATTGTTGTAAGGTGGCTGTTGTCTAAACAAGACACCACACCTAACTGAGGCTTTCGAGATTAATAGTGGGCTTAAAGACTTGATCTTTACACCGTCAGCATGGATTTGAATGAAATATGTTTACGACTGTACTTGGAACAGAAATGAACTATAGGCTAGTGTTGTCACGATACTGTATTTTCTAACTTCGATAGAATACCCCTAAAAATATTGATATTCAATACATTTTGGATACCACAGGGAAAATTATTTTTTTTTCAGAAAATAATATACCCAAAGTAAAAAAAAGTATATCTCCACAACTGCAAGGGCTATAATATGTAATCTTGGTGTTAAAAGAAAGATTGTTGTGCAAGTGAAATATGCAATTGTGGATACTACTTGGTTAGAGTGAATAAAGCTAGAACACATAGCACACAGCATAAGTGGAAGATTACATTTCCACCTGAAATAATGATTAGTTGGTCATCATGACTCATTATCAGCTGGGTGTCCTGTAGTACTATGAGACACTTACAGGTAGATGCCTTGAGAACCCATCGTAAAATGTTGACACTTGACCCCTCTATTGGAAGTTCAGGGCAAATATAATTGAATGACACCAAACCAAACACTCACAAATGCATCATACGGCCACCAGATAGCGCTGAAGAACATGTGTTCTGATTGAAGGCAATTAACCCATTTCCTCAGAAACCTTTTCATTGATTGTAAATACCGTGTTTGGTTCTTTAAATTTGGCCCGGACACTGGATTATCCGTTAATAAGGGTTTTATGCCATCATTCTCAACTTTGTGGACAAAAACATCCAAAAGGTACAAATAAGACTTTTTAAAAACATTTTTGGTTGCAAAAAGAAAAAGGGGAAGTTTGTTGTTTATGGTTATTTGCAAGTTTTAGTCAAAGAGTGATATGGTTTGAACTGCTGGAATCAGTGGAGGCTCGGTTTTCATATAATAGTCTGTGCAGGTCACATTTCATGGAAAAGATCGGTATTACTGTGCATGTGCATAGTTATGAAACACAAAACCTTATGTT
Organism: Trisopterus esmarkii; assembly: GCA_027123545.1. Taxonomy (NCBI): domain Eukaryota; kingdom Metazoa; phylum Chordata; class Actinopteri; order Gadiformes; family Gadidae; genus Trisopterus; species Trisopterus esmarkii. The sequence goes on along the minus strand of JAOPJL010000146.1, from coordinate 2,262,142 downwards.
CTTACATATTTCCTTGGAAATTAGCCTCAAAGCCAATGTTATTCTGAACAGCACTTGTGCCGTTTTCTTTCTCTACCAAAAGCGGTCGCGGAGGCCCTGCACTTGACATCACGAGTATAGGCTCACTTTTAGCCAACACCGTCAGACACAATTCTGCCTACATTTGAGCCCTAATGTGTGTTCCTTGGAAACATGTATTATCACAAGCAAGAAGGTGGTTTCACTCATGCGGAGGTCAATTAATCACGTTCAATGTGCCGTTTAGTGGTTGACCTATGTCGGGCTGTAAATCAGCCATGGTTTTAGTTCAACTAACTTCCTCTCACTCCCGGCATGGTCTGGCGTTTACACTGGCCTGAGTTTGCCCCCCAATTTACCCTCTTGGACCCTACACATATTGGCGGTTTTATTTTGATGTGAATGCGATTAGACAACTCTGTGGTTCCAGGGGCGGGACTTGGGTAGAGGTGTTGCTGTGTTGTCTTTACAACAGGGACAACGCAGCAACATCAACATGAGTAGTTCTAACTGGAGAGACAGTGAAATCTGCAAGCTGCTGATTATGTGAGAGAAGGTGAGGCAGTCACATTTAACGAAGATGGGGAACGCTGGTGCGATCTACAAGAAAGACGCAGAGGAACTTTCCTTACGAGGCTTTTGTGGGGATAAAAAACAAGAGGTCAGCAAAATAAAGAATAGGTTACAGTTTTTGCACTTGTAAAAAGTTAAATCGCGTTTGTGGCCTACACTCAGCTGTATACTCATTCTTGCATGCAAGTGTATTGAGTCAAAAAAATAAAAACATTTGTAGTATGCAAATGATTCTAAAGAGGTCTACTCTCCGTGAGTAGCCCCGCCTTCTCAAGCCAACCAAGAACGCCAGCTGTGACAATGGGGGATTTTACCCCCTCGATTTTACAAAGGCAATACAGTGACATTGCAGTGCGTGCCAAGCCGCGACCGTACTGGTAGCTACTAGATCTTAGTTTTGCTTAACACAGCGAAAACCTACAAACTGCTATGGCTAGGCAACACTCCCCAATACTGCTCAAGTTTGGATTCTATGTTCCCATTATGAGGTCAGACCTAGAGACTGAGGCATGCAGATAGATCTCAGAGACAGGACCTTGGCTGCTTTATAGGCGGTGTGATAATTCAGAGTACAGAACTGCATAAGCACTGCACAGGCTCGGCTATTTAAAAATAAATAAAGGTATGGTATACAATAGTCAAAAATACAACCACATCTTTCTATTAAACTATTTTCCAACATCTTATGAATACATTTTTCATTATGTTAAAATGTATTTTCGCAAAGTTTTAAATCAGGATAGATAATTAAATAGTCCAAAATAAAGCCTTTGCCATTGCATTGTTAGGGTTAGGGTTGCATTGTTGTGCAGACTGAAATAAGTTTGTTTACCAACAATGAGTGGCTGGCCCGGCAAGGCGGAGGACCCATGTTTGACAAGTTTTTCTGGAACCAGGTGTATTAAAACAAACACAACTGAAGTTTGAAGTATATATTGTTTAAGTTAGAAAATATTAGATATTCAACAGATATTGATGCTCTGAATTCCAGCGATCTGACATAAAGGGGAACTAAAGATCACCAGTAGGCATCCCGTGTGTCTGGCGATGTATATCCGCCCAGGAGAGACATTCAGGCAGCAGCACTCTCTATAGAGCGACACACACAACACACACAAGAGACCAATTACAAAGAACCCGGCCCTAAAAAAATTGCCTGACTAAAACACCACAAAATATCCTCAATGGATTAAAAGAGTAAAAGAAACAGCGAGGTCAGTAGCGTTATGGTGTGGGTGTAATGCACATATATTGTAAATTAATAAAGGATAAACCTACTTTCCATCTGTACGTGGTGGAATCTACTGCTGACATACAAGACAAAACAGTGCACAAATAGGTCCTCCACGTTGAGATTTGGGCGCTTATGTCCCACCTATTCTTCATTCTACAGGTCAGAACTATTTAAACCGAGCAAGACTGGTCGAAGTTGGCAAAATGCATATGAGGCACAGTCTCTTAGGCTAGACAATATCATACATGCTACAATTACAAACTTTACGTTTGTTGGACAAAGCAGTTTTCAACTAGGAGAGATGTTAAACACTTAGATATAATGAATGTCCATTGATGGCCAACTACCTGACATGGAGACGAACATACACCACCAGTGGAAGTGAGATAAAATAAATATAATAAATTAAATTAAAATAAACATAAACAATGAACAAACTTAAAAAAAGTCAAATCCTTTTAACAACAGGAGTTTCTCATCTAATACTTTAGCACTTGCTCTTCACAGCAGAACAAAGCGGAACATTCCCTGATAACACATATGACTAAATCCTCATGAACAAATGAGGGCCAATAAAGACCATGGGCTCACCAGCAAATGGCTGTCTGCTTGGTAGCAGTTGTTCACCTAATAGAAAGGCAATAACGTACACTGGGCCAACCAAGAAGCCCCATGCTCACAAAACAGAGCATGGAGCTTTCCTATGCCTCAAGAGGGGAGCAGTCCTAACTATTGTATCTACCAGGTGTTGGCCTCCAGTGTGTGAGTGCAACCATTGATTTATCGATCAGCTTGTTCAGAGTAACAGTGTGCTCCCAGAAAGCGTATAGCAGGTTGTATTATTGTTTTGCACACACATTCTCTTCCATCAGTTCAAAAAAGAGAATGTCAAAACTCATTACTAAAACCTTTGTTTACACAACAGTTCAGCTGTGTGTGAACTTTAGGATTATTACAGCATTGAATACTATTTGTGCTGCACAAGCTGAAAGTTCACAACAAATTAAAGATGGTGTAAACATTGGCATGTATTGAGAAAAATGCATCTAAAATAAGGAATTTGGATTAAATTATTTTGTGATTGGTACTAGAAGTTTATTTTCAGGTCAACAGTGATATCATTGATACTGGTCTGTCAGGCTACCCACTACCATCCCTGAATCATAGAATGTAAACCTGCTGAGTAGGGTCATTCCAACGGTTTGGGGGGGGGGGGGGGGGGGGGGGTGAGACAAAGAGGGAGTATAGTGTGGGAGAAGGGATCAGTGTGCAATTGTTTTGGGATTAAAGTCCTTTCCTGTTTTTCGTTGTTTCACCGAAAAATCGTTTAGCAAGTGATGACTTAAAGAAGGCGAGGACAAAGGATGGGGAAGGAGAACGGTGTAGGAACACATTGTGGTCTCTGGTCTATTCACCGAAGAGGGACTGCAGAAGCATGTCTTTGAGGAGCAGGCAAAGGGTTCAGGTTCAGGTTAAGCTGTGTGCAGACCGAGCCGCAACACTATCTGATTCCTGCCCACCCCCCGAACTCTGTATATCATGTTTATGTCTTATGAGCGGAACCAAGCTTTTACCCAGCGCTGTTTCCACCTCGCCTTACTGAGAGGGTCTACCGCCAGGTTTAAAACTAATATATATTAAAATGGATGAAACAGCGTTTAATGACTTGACACTGTTCACTAGGAGTTTCATAGATTTCGATTTTGGTACATTTAGTTTTTAATTGGGCGAGTCCTTTAGAACCACACACTCCCTAAGCAAAGGATCGTTATTCACACAGGACTATTTCTAGAAGACATCTAGAGAAGAAGAAAGAGACATGATGAATGTAACTGAAAGTCCAGCTGTTGTGCTGGCATTTGCTAGGCGCTTCCCCGTCTGCTTCCAACAGATAAATGCTCCGTCGGATTAAACAAATACAAACGGACAAGAGAAAAGGTCAATCCGGCAGTGGGATTCTCCCCCTGTCATTTATGTGCAATACCCACTCCAAAACTACAAACAACCAACCCACATTCAAAAACACACTGCAAATACAAACTCCAAATATACACTCAACTACATTCCAATTATACACTCCAGCTACATTCCAAATACACAATAAGAATACATTAGAAAAAAGGCAAATTCCAAATACACAAAAAAAAAAAGGTAATTTCCCCATTGATCGGCTACATTTAACTGGCTATGTTGATCCTCCCACTACTGCTATTCAGTGACCACGATAACATCACTTGACGTCCAAACACAAGCCGTGATGGAGCTGGCATCACACCGGCTGAGGGGACAGCTCTATCTGCTCTGTCCAGAGGTGTAAGCAGGGACACCCAAGGGTGTCAGGTGGCCGGTGGAGTCCTGGTTAGCCTGCCACTGCCTGGGGAGGTTCTGATTATGTTTCTGCATGGTTATTGGAGCGCAGATAGTGATGAGGTAATGTCTTGCTCCCAAGCGTAGAGAAACCTGACTCCAGGACCATCGTATAGCGTTTTTGGTGATACTTTCCTATATGCACATAATACTTTTTTATGCTTAGTGGTCGAGCTACAGCTTTTAATTTACATTTGATCTCCTGGACCACTCATCTAGTAGCAATAAAAAGATCACCACCATCCTCACCACCACCATTATGACTGCCACCTCTACCATTATCACTACCACCTCCATCACCACCATCAGTATCGCTACCACCTCCATAAGCACAACCAGTATCACTACTACCTTCATAACCAACCCCTTTTGTCCCTACCATTTCTATCACCATTATCCCTACCACGTCCACCACCATCACCATTATCTCTACCTACTCCATGACCACCACCACCACCACTACCCTTTCTCCTTACCTTGCGTCTGAAGACGGAGAAGGCTAGTCCGCAGGCCTTGCAGAGCTGGCCAGCGCTCCCTGAGCTGGTGGGGGGGTAGGTAGAGTACCCGGCGCTAGGGGCGAACCGGAAGGGCCCGGCCCCGGCCCCAAAGCCCGGCTGCTGGGCCCGGACCGTCCCGGTCCCCATCACCTCGTTCAGTAACCCACAGCATGACGCCCACATCGAGGACGCCCCCGCCTGCGGATCATAGACACACACACACGCACGCACGCACGCACG
>JAOPJL010000146.1:2244563-2257113 GCA_027123545.1 Trisopterus esmarkii | reverse complement strand
CCCCCCCCCCCGCCCCCCCCCCCCCCCCCCCCCCCCCCCCCCCCCCCCCCCCCCCGAGGGAAAGGGATGCCGAGTACTGTTAAACGTTCAAAACAGTCTAACAATTTACTCTAGGATGAGACAGAAAATGCCTTTGATGCGACAGACTTTATGAAATTATTATATGGTTAGCATTAACAGACATTAACAGATAACACTTGAATAAGTAAGTGATCTAAAACTGACGTATTTATACAAGACAAGTTGATAACTGGGGCACAGCTGATCATTTGACATTTGTTCAAGGAAAACCCAACTGTTGGAATACAAATATGGCAGGTCTCTAAACTCATTCACACTCACGCAAATGTGAATTTAAATATTGATTCAACTAAATAAAAGGTAAATACCTGTACAAAAAGGGTTTGGGGCATTTTTGTCACGGTGTGTCCAAAGCATATAACAAAGTCAACTGTGTAAATACTGTTGTTTGCCCATTATGCAACTAGAGATTTGACCTTTAATCTTGTTGTACATAAACAACTAAAACAGACATGATAAGTTGTAAACTGGAATGAAACATGTCAGCTGAGCATGTTAATGTATATAGCATCACAAAAAACACAAGTTCTATTTAATTTTGTCTAACCCTAAAATATTTCAAAAATAATACGTGACTAAGATTAGAAAGCTTGAAGCTTGTAAATATTAGCTAGAAGCAAGTACAGGCATCCAATGGAAAGAAGAGTCTGACGCAATGCGTGGCTTTAAACGCCCAAGCTCCCTCACTTCCGTTTGCAATTCATGGTAACAGCCAGCCATTGGTCCGTCAAGCTGCCCGTTCCAGCCCTCTTAACTTGTGTCAAGACCAAGCCACCAATCAGCACTCAGAAGCCCCCCCCCCTTAGGCTGCCCAAACCTAGGTTCTCTTGTACAATGAAAGTGAGACTGGAAATCAATGCCAACAGAAGCTGGATCCCTGAGGCAAACATATAGGTGTCAAATAATGACACATTAAATGAGCAATTAAGAGAACTGTGATAATTTTTCGATGTGCTTATAATGCTAGTCTTGGGTGGCCCGGGACCCCCATCCATCAGCTAGTTCAAACCAACACATCATTTTCTTGTACCAAATGTATCATCTAGGCCTCCAGTGAGCTTATAACCCCAGATCACAGTTTACCTATGGTAATAGAGAAATTAAAGCTCAGAGCCAGAGACGTGAGGTCAGGGAGGGCACAGAGACCGAGCACCATGTTTTTATGCTGCGTGGGCAACTGCACGCAGAGCTCTGATTTCCGATTAGACTCCAGCTAATTAAACTGCCTCTCCGTGGGGCCAGCTCTCACACAGCCAGCTCAACAGTAGCAGTAACGTGATAGCTATGTTATAAAATACTCTAAGCGTTGCTTGGGGGTCTGTAATGAAGTGATGTATATTCCGGCAGGAATAAAAAAACAACCAGGACAGTATTTGTGTGCGTAGGAAATGGTTTGATTGGAAACAGAAAGAGGTCAACAGGAAGTGAACATGACATCACAGTAACTACATTCTGCAGAAACTTTAATAAAATTAAAAACAAAACAACCTATTCTGACTTACTTTATTTCTTATTGGTAGGTTTACGTTTATTGCGGAGGTCTATGTACACTTTCAGTTTCTAACCATTGTTATACATATCTCACGGCCACACTGAGCTACCAGCCACACACATCACGGACCCCTTTGCTGCCATGCGCGTCTTCAAATATGTTTTGCTCCGTAAGACATTATAGGTCTTTAATTTAAGACCCCCCCCCCCCATTCAGAAGGGTATGTAAAATGGCTTCCTAGAAAAGCAGATCAGCTGTTTCCCCCGTGGTGGACATCACATCTCTGCCCTGAACATGTAGTTTAAGGGATGGGCGGTTTGACACCAAGCATCACACACTGAAACAGGTCCTCTTCATGATCACTCACGGAGTGGCAGACTGATCCAGGTATTTGTCCAGATTACAACAGAAAAACTATCAAATGGAATGGACTAACGATGACATTTAGGATTAATCCCATGCTCGGATATATTTTCATCCAATAACGTAACAAGTGATTCCGTGAGAATGTAATGGTATAAACGAGAATGATATTTGAGGTCCATGTAAATAGTTGTGTCCTAGTTAGTCAACATCCCAGACTGAACAAAACAAGTCTGGAAGGAGAAGTCTCCCAAGGAGGAACCCCTCAACACTGACATCATTTGTTACAACAAAGCCAGGATCCACATCAGGGAACGAAACGACTGCATGTCGACGTGGTTGTGATGTTAGTTCATACATCTAAACTCAGCAGTATGCGGTGCTGGTGTAGCCTCAGCCGAGCCTCAGCCTAGCCTCGCTTTAGCTGAGAGGTAGCATAGCCCTGTGGTGAGGCTAGGCTAACCGCTACAGCCACCCCACTAATGTGCAACATTACAGTACAAAGCAGATCGTGTCCAACACAAAGTGCTCCTTGGTGGTGGGGATGAACCGTGCTCTACACCAGCCCACCCAGCACAGCCTTACCTCTTGTCTTCTCTTAGGCCCAAACCATCCTAGCTGTGGGGAAGCTATTTTCTCTTTGTCTTTTCTCCTCGTCCAGTCACACACAAATGAAGAGGCAGCGACTACAGGATTAAAACAGCTCAAACATTAAAACCAAACGGGACGTCTGGACGCCGCCGTCTCTTTCGAATGCTGGTCTAAAATCAAGCGACGGGCCGACTATCCTCATTTTGTCCCCGGTTTGATGGTTCATCAGCAGTGATAGGTGAGACTGCTAGCTGTTAGCCAGCAGGTAGGAACACTACAGCCGGGCTCCTCCGGGCGGCGGGCGGCGCGTCAGCAGCTGGGAGCGCGTCTCTACGGCGTCTCTTCTGCGTCTCTTCGGCGTCTCTACCGCGTCTCTACCGCGTCTCTTCTGCGTCTCCACCGCGTCACGTGGACAGAGCCGCTTGCTTAAACGACGCGGGGCTCTTGCCCTAAACTGAATTTTAATAACAATATAGGTCATTTTAATACATTAATTTTAATATAGTGAAAATAAAATGATATGATAACGTCTTTGTAGTGCTGACATTTATAGTGTTGTTAACGCAATGCTTTGATATAAATAGGGGGGACAATGTCAATTGATGTTATTGATCGTGTGTTTTAATAACGTAGATGTCAAGGTCATAGATCAGCTGTGATAACATTCGAGTAGTAAGTACGCAGCAGTCCGTCATGATGACAAGCTTTTAGCCTGTTTTTAGAAGTGGTGCGCCAACTACTGGATTAGCGGCTGTATTTAAAATGCCATTTAAATAAAATGTCAGCATAGCATGTTTGAAAAAGTTTTATATTAGCTTAATGTAATTTTAATTTTTTTTACTCAATCTCATGAAAATGTCTTTATCGTTCTGACATGTATAGTGTTGGTGACGCAACGCTTTGATATAAACAGGGGGGGGAAATGTCCACTTATTTTTATGATTTATAGCTAATGGAATCAACCTGGGAATTTTGTTTAACTGCATTAAATGTTGTAGTTGATTATACCATTGTCTAGTACACATTTGTATCACGAAACAGTCAAGTTAATAGTATATCAAAAGCAGTTTGATGTCTGGTCAAACAAAAATCCAACAAAATAAGATAAAGATCATTGAAAGTGTTAATTGGATGCCAATATACTTAAAATTAATAGAAATCTGCAACGTTACAACGAATGCTAACGTGCCCTTTTTATTGAAAATGTTCTGGTATTCAAGCCAATTGAGTATGCAAATGCAATGCTGCAATGTCTGCTGCAGGGTGGATGTAGGACTAAAAAAATATTGTGTACAATAATAAACATTTGGAAAATAGCCACGCTTCTGTTTTTTTAAATTTACATTGGAGGTTATTACAGAGAGGTTACAGCACAAGGGTCTACTAATAAGGCAAATATGAAAAAAGAAAAGGCATTTGTCCAGCTCAAAAAACTAAATGCAAAACGCCCACCCTGAAAATATTCAGAGGACCGTAAAACATACAATCTTACAACAGTATCTGCTCATCCATCAACAAGGTCAAATAAAACAATGAATAAAAACGTAAAAAACATGTTTCTCTCTATTTCTTCTTTTTCTTCTTCTTGGGTGGCCCTTGGTCAGAGTGACTGCTACTTCCCGAGCCCGAGCTGTCTGAAGAAGAGGACGATGAGGAGGACGAAGAGCTGTCACTGTCACTGCTGCTGCTATCGCTCTCGTCTGACGAGGAGCTGTCAGAATCACTGCTGTCAGACGACTCGTCATCAGAGCTGTTAGAGTCACTGCTGCTGTCACTGGAGTCACTGGACCTGGGAACATGTGCAAGAAGAACACATGGGAACCTTAATCTTCAGTAACATGTGCAAGGAATGAAAAGCTTATTGCTAACGCTAATTGCAACTGCCTTGCCTGGTTAGGCCTTTCTACATCAAAAAGGAAGTTGCATTGAAGAGGTAACATGATCCGAAACAGGCTTTAAAATATATAAACTAGCTAATCAAGTAAACACGGAGTGTTATGTGTTTGTATGTATGCATGTATGAATGAATGCTATTCCAGAAACGGGAGCCTTTGAGCCACACTGCAGCCATGTGCGGTTACCGTGGTGACTCCACTGGTTTGTTTTATAAAAAATGTACTAGAAACTCCACAGTTGGAGAAGATTTGTTCACACATTTGTCACCTACTTCTTTTTTGCCTTCTTTTCCAATGGACCTTCTTTTCCTGGTCTGAAAATGAAAAATATATATAAACAAAATGTTATTTTGACATCAGATTATAATGCCACTCTAGCAAGCTTTCACCATACTTAATGACTGTAGAAAAGACTGGGGATCACTTGATACCGCCTGTCGTAAACAAGCCCAAACTACAGGATTGCGTTTGGATCAGTCATGCATATATCAAATAGCCCTCGAATTGGGACAGCTTTGACTGAAGGAGGCCTGATTGTGGAGACTACAGATTAGAAACTTAATCCCCACAAACCACAAGACAACATGTGTGGACTGTCCAGAATGACCAGCCCTATTTTCAGCAAACTAGGGCAGACGCTCAAACATCTTCAGTCACCAGGGATAGAGTTAAAAGGAAACCAGGCTATTAATCTTTGAATGTGTTCCAAGCTTTAAGCCCACTGCAACTGCATTCTCGACACAGTTGGTGTTAAAACAAAACTCCTCGGACACTAATTAGTTACGGTTCAGAAAAGTCGCCTTCTATGATTTTGAAAACATGCACAAGCACATCATAAAACATGTCCAACTTTTTTTACTTGCAGGTTTTAGAGGTGCCTTACCCAGGGGGCATGTTTTGCTTATTTTCATTTTCCTTCAGCTTTTTCTTCATCTCAACTGTTCTGGAAGGTCTGTGAAGGTACTTGCGTTTTCCAGTGCATTCATAAGTCCAGTGGCCAAATTCCAAACACTTCTGGCACCGCACATTTTGTTTGTTGGCCTCCCTGCGTTGTACATTGGTTTACAAATTAAACAAAAAAAAATAAAAAATGCATGCGTCAATGTATCAGTTTGCATCAACAGTTTCACCAACAGCACTGGGGGGGGGGGGGGGGGGTATTCACCAAGAGGTAATAATCCATGCGTTAATGGTTTCACCGCTAGGCCTACAGCATAGAAACTGCAGATAAATCAATTTTGTTACCAATATATTGCGATACACATAGTTTTTGGGTGAGGGAATAATTAAAATTAATTGAAACACAAAACACAAGAGAAAAACTTAATTAAAATCGATATAAATTTCAAAAAGAATCCCATCATTATCACCCTAACAATAATCCCACCGCCGATGTCGAGTCGACTGCTGCTTGTGATGAGTCTGTAAAAGCTATCAATGTGATACACAGTGGCATACTAAAGCCAATCAAATAAGATTACGAACTATTTGACTTAAAACTACTCTGTATTACAATAATAATATATTTTACTTACGCTTGTCTTCGGGCAATAATTCTATGCATGGGGGTCGCCATTTTCAACTTTTCTTCTTCTTTGACCAAAAGGCTGCTCACTACTTCCGGGCCACTGTCTATATCCTCTCTGGCGCCCCTGTGGGAGAGGAAGGGGTTCGCCTGGAACCAGAATTAGAACCAGAATAAGCATTACTTTTATTGCATCTTGTTGTACAAGTACAAAAGAGTACAATTATTAGGCTTAAATAAAGATAATATAAATAAAAAATATATATAATATTAAAGGTCCCATAGAGCATTCTAACATTAATATGAATTCCCCTAGCCTGCCTATTATCTCAGCCATGGTTTAGAAGGACTTGGGGGAATGAAACTTTGGCTTTGACTCCCTGAAGTACATGAAGCGCGACATGGAGGAGAAAGGGATTGTTGCCCGCGACTGTCTCCGGCCGGAGCGGGCCCTGTGCTGCCCGCTGCCGAGGCCCCACCGCCGCGAGGCCCCACCGCCGCGAGGCCCCACGGTGCTCGGCAGCGGGCAGCGGGCAGCACAGGGCCACACCCCGACCCGGACCAGCCTCTAAAAAACGGCACGATTGTGGAAAGTTCATTACGGTAGAAGTTGCAGAATTACAGCCACTACAAGCCAGTCGTAACTGGCTTGTGGTGGCTGTAATTCTGCACCAACGCTGAATTTCTTGAACGTCTAACCGCTATATAAAAGCATCCGTAAAGGAGCATGCCATGGGATCTTTATAAAATAAAATAATAACATTTATTAAGTAATAATAATATAAACTAAAACAGTAGTAATAAGTAAGTGAGTAATAAGGTTTAGTTAAGTGTAGTGTAAACCATTGGAACTTTTTGATTTACGTAGGCCTACATTTAAAAAGTAAAATCTAATATTTAAATGCATATTCAAATTGAGAAGTTCAAGGGGATGATTGAAGTTGCATTAAATAAAGATTACTCGTGTTTTGATAAGCTTTCTTAATTGTCCCATTGTGTAATTATTTTTTTTATGTATTGAAATGTTGGTCTGGTTGTTTGACCTACTGCTCATTTGTATTTATGTTTTTGTAATTGAATGTTGTATTCAGGGCGTCATTGAAAAGAGAGCCTGCTCTCAATGGCCTGAATAAATAAAGTATGAATAAAGAGTATTACTGAAATTACATTTTTGTATAAGGAAGACTTAACAAAAAAGACTCAACAATCCTTAAGTTTTTTGGACCTTACATTGAAACCAAATTGATACATTATCCAGTCATTGAACCCAGAAACATGTTATCAATAGCTTCAATCGTTCATTGAAAAACATGCTTATGATTGATCTCCTTCAATCTGATCCTTCCACAGTCGACCAGTACCTCGATTCTAGATAACTGGATGGTTGTGGAATGTTCTAGAGTCTAGAACATTGAAGTACCGCGATACTACACCGGAGACTGCGTGAGTTACGAAAACCCCCATGCTGGGCTCCATGTGTAGTATCGCGATACTACAATGTTCTAGAGTCTAGAATATTGTAGTATCGCGATACTACACAGGGAGCCTGAATTATGAACACCACCACGCTGCTCTCCGCCCTGCCTGCCCTCCTCTGTACCGGCGAGCTGTCTGTGGATTATGAATAGAGGTGGTCTAACCTCTTACAACACTGCTCTATAAATAACCCCTTCGGCGTCTTCATTACTTTTCGGAGGACTCAAATACTTCATAATACAATAGAGAAAATTGTTAGTGCGTGAAAGATGTCAGTGGTGGGGTTTGATTTGGGCTTTCAGAGCTGTTATGTGGCTGTTGCCCGAGCTGGGGGGATCGAGACCGTTGCTAACGAGTACAGCGACCGATGCACACCGTAAGTAGGCTCTCTCTTCTCCATGACGGGGGCTTATGGTTTATGGTTTATGGTTTATTCAAATGACACGAATGCAGAAGAAACCTTTGTGAATGACTGCGAGCAGCGGGGCAGTAGAGCGTGTAGTACGAGTCCCGTGAAGGCTGGACTAGACAAGCTGTTAACATCAGCGCTAATGTTAGTAACCCTGTTCTACATGTTGTTACCACTGCAGAACTATAATCTAATTTATCCAATAAATAAGAGCGAGCCCCCTCGTCTGCGGAGCCCCCGTAGCGGCAGGCTCCGTGCGCCCCGGCCCCGCCCGGGCGGGCGGTGCTAGGCGGGCCGTCGCTGGCCTCCAGCGCGAGGACACGGGCTCCGGCCCCCCGGCCCGAGCCGCGCGCCTCTCCGTCGGAGGGCATTGTCTGTGACGTCATCAGGGGGAATATTCTAGCACTGTAGTGGCAGTATTGAGATGCGTCTACCAGCGGGTTACCGCCGACTAGGAACTAGGAACCCGCCGATTGGGATGTTGTTGATGTTCTCCACATTGTTAAAAAAAAAAAAAAGCAAACCACTGACTTGCTGTACTTCATGTCTCCTGATCTAGATTTCCTTCTGTCTGTTAAGATTTGTCCGAAGCCTTTCATCTTCAGTTCTGTTAATAAAGTGGTTGTGCCCTTTTTAGTAACTGAAGGCAACATTGAAACTTTGGGATAACTCGTCAGATCTCCATCATGGGCAGTATGTGGGCTGAGGAGGGCTGTTAGGTTAGTGAACCTGTAGAAACTCCTGCTCCAAAAACTGTCTCCATCTTCAATTGTAATGAGCTTAATGGGCAAGAGAAGTTAGAGCGTTTCCAGTAATCTAAAGTCACTGAAAAATCCCAAATCCATTGCACGATAAAGAGTTACAATGTTGCATATCACAATGGGTACCCTAATATTAACTGTCTCTGACGGAACATCTTTTCATTAGCAATGCATTTTATTATGGCCTGTTGAATTAATAACACCCTATCTTCTTGTTCATCCTGTTTAAAGTTTTGCCGTGGTTTCTTTTAGCTTGGTACTGTCTCAAACTCTTGGGTATTTAATTCATTTATGATTTAATACAAATGTACAATCACAGATTTAGATGACAATTATTCAATGATAGAATGTGATAAAACCATGATGGGCGTCCTATGGTTCATACTGTTGTGATTCTCAGATCTGCGCTGTGTAGCAGGGTGACGTAACCAAAGGCTGCCTGACATTCGGCCATGGCACACGTTTTGTTTGCAAGACATTATAGTTGCATTTCAAAACCCCTTTGTATGTAATTTGCTGACACTATTTGGTTGTTTGTGTTTGGTAAGAATTATATCAATGTTGTCTGCCAAAACAGCTTTCCAAATGTTTATTTCTAGATGATCTTTCAATACTTTTTCTTGTCTCTTAGGTCGTTTGTGTCATTTAGACCGAAGAATCGATCCATCGGAGCAGCGGCCAAAAGCGAGGTAACAGGCGAGCCCCCCACCTCCTCACCGCGCTCTGAGGTCTGCTGGTCATGGTGCTCAGCTCCCCGTTTGTCCACCTTCTCCCCAGGTGGTGTCGAACTGTAAGAACACGGTGCAGGGCTTCAAGCGGTTCCATGGCCGGGCTATCTCGGACCCCTACGTCCAGTCAGTCAAGTCCAGCCTGGTGTACGACCTGGCCGAGATGCCCTCTGGAGCCGCCGGCATCAAGGTGGGGTGGCTGGCTCACGCCTTCACATTTGGTTTCATTAATTGATTAGTCCCAATCCCAAGGATCCCAACTGTTGCAAACAGTTAGTTAAATCCCAATTTATTTTCAAACTAATGGTAAATATTTGACCTAAACCTCAATCTTTTTTTCTGTACTTCACTAAACAAACGAAAAATACCTAAATATATGGTCCATCGTTTGCAGCACCTTGAAGAACCTTTTTTTCCCCGCTATATAAATGGGGGCCATATCTTGTGATATGTCTTCTGTGCTTGCCTGCACCGGGGCCCTTGTCATAAACAGCATGTTGAAAAGGCTGCTGCCAAGGTAACCTGCTTTTGCAGTTTTTGAACTGGCATCTTCATCTCTGCCACCTGCCATTCCACCGAATGCCTTTGGTCACAGGTGCTGGAATAAGTGTGTTGTGTTCCCCATAAACTTTGTATTTTGATCATATAGGATTGTCAATATAGTAAGCTATGCCATTGTATCATTGTTACTGAAAGAATACTTTAATTTAGGGAAAATAGGAGTACAATTCTATGTTGTTGTTTTTTTTGTTTTTAAAATGTTTTCTATGTCTACCAAAAACACTATGCAAACGTTAGTCAGCCTGGAACGCCGGTAGTGGTCATTCTGTGACGCTAAAGTGAATGCATGTTAGTGTAACGGCGACATCAGGACCAAGGGGTGAGGTGTGTGTGGACGGCTATTGATCTGTCTGGATGGCGTTGCTGTTGATTTTGAGGATCTTATCGGAGAGAGGGAAAGGCTCCACGGACACCTACAGTAAACACCACGGTGTGTGTGGTGCTCCGTCTGAGCAGTGGTTGGTTTGATATCCGCGTCCAAGTGCGGGTTTAGATTCTCAGTATAATGCCACAACTGTGTGTGGTGCATTTCAGTTACATTTCATGTAAACGTTGCTCATTATAAAGCTCATACACAACAGAATTACTAAAAAAGCATCACAAAGTTAAAAAAATGCAAATTAACCAATTAAATGCAAAGAATGGCGCCGCTCCATTCAGATATGTGATGATCCATAAACTCCAGCCTCCCAGTTGTCTAACAATCCACACCTCCTCTCCCACATTGAGCCACGAAGGGAACGATTTGGAATAGGATTGTTGTTGATAAGTTGATAAGTTGTTGCTTATCAACACGACACTCAAAACCAGATCCAACCTTTCAGCCATTTAATACATTCCTCTTCATAAGTCGATCCACACCAAAGCTCCGCTGGCAGCATTTTTTACCAGTTTTTTTCTCTTATTTTTTTTTAACTCTCTTAGGGCTAGTGGGATACACTTCTAAACGTACACTTTTAATCCATTGCAGTTATTTTGCAACGTAAGACATATCCAGTTGAATGGCGTTTTAGTCAGACTTATTGTTTAGGGCAGAGAAACTGATGATTGTGTCTTTAGTCCCCCATGTCAGATTGCTGGAATTCGGGGGGTAATAATAATCTTATTATAAAAGAGTGATGTAGACAGGAAGCTATGGGAGATAGAGGGGAGGACATGCAGCAAAGGACCCGGGAATCGAACCCCGGAATCAAACCCAAGGAGCTGCATTCAGGACTAAGCCTTTATGGTATGCTCTACCCAGGGAGTAGGGCTGAACCATAAACCGAATTCAAACCTACATCATGATATAGTAGAACGCGATATGCAAACCGTAAAGGCTGCAATAAAAATATAAATAAATACCTTCATACTACATACACTGCTATGGAGCTGTGTGATCGTTATAAATCACTACCAAAGCAGTGTGCTGCTATTAATGTGACTGTTGGTTTTAATTTCGGGACGTTCCGGGTGTCATTATTGAATTGATAAAAACTTGTCGAACGCGGGTACTCCGCCTGCACGCCTATTGAGGAAAAACACACTGTTGTGGATGACCTATCCCCATAAAAGGAAACAAGGATTCCTTCAGAAGAGCCTTTAAAATAACACTTGAGGCTCTTTGCAAGTGGGCTGCATGCATACCCCATCCATGTTGCTCCATGTCATGGATCGTGGATTAAGTTTAGCTGTTAATTGCTTATTATTCATTTGTTTGAATTTGTTTTACATTTTCACAATATTATAGGCTATAATTAGCCTGGAAATCCAGACCCACATCTAGAAAGCTGTAGGGTCTGGCAACATAAAAATGGCCCAACCCGAGGGGAGGGGCCAAGCATTCATTTGAAAATATCACTGCACGCTATTGGATAACATTATGACCAATCAGAAGAATACAAGGGGTGACGTATCCAGACCAGCGGAGCTAACCAATAGATACGATTCTTGCCATATCTGGTCGGTAAAACAGCAACGCTTTTGCCTCGCCTATATCAGATACACCGATGTGATTGGTTAATGTTCTGGGCCAGGGGAAACGGGGAGTGAGAATATTGCTCATTCCCAGAGTACCTCGCTGAGCAAATTCTAATTGTACGCTTATGTGAACAAGGTAGGCTATTATAATTATTTATTCAAAGCATTGCAAGCTGTTGCTACTGAAGAAAGGTTCAATATTAAACACATCTTCAGCAATGTCTTCTACTTAATTTGTCTTTTTTTTTTCTTCTAAAAGACCAAAAAGAGTATCGTTAAAGTACCTGATCAATAAGCAGAATCGATAAGACTTAAAATCCTAATGATACTCATCCCTAATTACTCCGTAATAGCCACACACTGAAGATGGAAACCTTAAAGGAAGCTCCCATGTGCTCCAACCTACTTCTCATGTGTTGCAATTTTCTCAATCTCTTGAAGGGATCTCGGAATAAATTACATTATTTTATATATATATATATAAATACATTCTATATATATTTATTAACATATTTGTTAATTCTTGACATTCAATGATTAATTATGTTATACTTACAACATTTAAACATTGTCCACATTCAGCATATGAAGCTGAGTCAATTACATTTTTGAAACCCATCCAAAATTCCATGTTAAAGGTTGGGTACGGAATTCGCTTTTTTGGCCATTTTTGCAAAATTACTTGAAATCCTTATCATAACCCGCTTAC
>JAOPJL010000146.1:2233666-2244463 GCA_027123545.1 Trisopterus esmarkii | reverse complement strand
ACTTGTGGGTGGGGGGTTTAATTTGTGCTGTTTTACCAACCATGGCCCCGCCCCCCCCCCCCCCCCCAGAAATCATCACTTTGGTCTCGAAAACGAAGTTTGGGAATGTTCCGATGTTGTGAAACTAGAAGAACATGTTCCAGGTGTTTTAACATGTGTTTATGAAGGGACTGGCCAAAATGGCATGAGATGCAACATACCCGCAAGCCGCTCACACATCTGTTGACATACACGTAACGTAGTCAAGGTCTGCTGCCTGCTTGGTTCTGAGCAGCGAAAAGGGGAAACCGACACCCATGGGGAGTTTTAACGGTGGCAAATGTGAATTGTGAATGAACTCAGCAGCACGCTGGTCTGTCCTCTGCTAATGACAACATGTTCATCAGACTGCTCACTATCCCCCCCCTGTGCAAGCTGCTTCTGCACTACACACAAACACGAGTCCCAGAGAACAGCCCAGAAACGCATCTCCTGGGATCAGATTTGTACAAACGAATCTCTCAGGTGTTCATAATGTTCTTCGTCAGGATATATATATTTTTTTATCCCAACCCAAAATGTAAGAAGTGCTCTCAGATACAAGGGTAAGTGCTTCGGTGACTGACTTGGAAGAACAGAACTACAGAGTATATATGAATGTGTTAATACAAAACATCAACAGTTGCAATTATGTAATATTAGAAGGAGATCGACACGCTACATACTCTGCTTAATACTCAACTTGCTTGACCTTTGAAACTTGGATAGTAATGACGTTACTCGATACAGAACCGAGACTCACGTTTCTATTTCTACATTAAATAAAGTGAGTCGGGCGTGCCGGCACAGCAAGCAGACTGGTGGGCAGTGGGTCCATCTACTGGGGACAAAGTTCACCTCAACATGCCCTCTGACAACAAACAGAGGTGACCCATCTCAATCGTCCTTGGTGTACTCGTCATCGCATCATCATCTCACGGACTGACCGTCCTAAAACCTGTCCCGCTTTCCAACGCAAGCAGCGTTTTTTTATAGTCTGTTTCCCATGCCGGTAATAAACATGGAGCTAGCATACTGATATATTAGGTGTGTTATGTGACGGCCCCCACGCAATTACGCGTGAGAACCTGATACGTGTGAAGAGTTACCAGACGCAAGACTGGATTTTTTTTCTTGAAGAAGATTCCAGCTCCCAGTCATTTCTGAAACGAGGAAAGGACAGCTCTGATTGGCTGAACAGAACTGGGCGTGGTGGTGGCGCCGGCGGTGGCGGCGCCGGCGGCGGCAGGGGTGGGCGGGGTCACGTCTGACCCTTGCAGGTGTGCAGGTCTACCTGCAGGTGGCAGTCTTGGCAGCGCACGGCGCAGCACCAGTGGAACTTGCACTCGCACTTGGTGGTGCGGCTGACGCGCGACGTGTCGTAGCCCCGCCCGCAGCACATGACCTCACAGCTGTCCACGCCGCGGGACGTCCTGTTGCACACGCGCCCGCCCGTCCCTAGGGACCCTGGATAGGGAGAGAGGGAGAACAAAATCTGAGTATCGTATGAGGTCCTTGAGGATATCAAAGGTGGTCCAGCTTGAATTTTGGCAACACGGATAAGACCTGCAAAACCCTAGCCTGGGTTAGGGTTAAGGCTGGATATTGCCGGACCAATTATGGTTTGGCTGTTTCTTCTGACAAATGTACTTGGCATCTGCTAAATGCCCTACATGTAAATGCAGTTTGTGAGCAATACACCTTCCCCTGCTGTTCCTACATCCAGTGTTTACACACAATGAGTTTCATACACGTAGCTGCAAACAACCGCATCCCAAGTTGCAGTGGCGGCTGCTGGTCTTTCAAAGAGGGGAAGCTAATTTTCGGTAATTTTTTACATCATATAAATTGTCAATTTATCTATATGTAAATTATGCTCTCTGTGCCATTTTAAGGAAATGCTCCGTCATACCAACTAGCTGTCTTTTCCAGTGACTTGACCAGTGTCCTCTCAATGGCCAGCAGAGCTAGGCTGCTTAAACGGCCTTGGCCCATTGTGTTACGGGTGTAGGACTTGAGCCGCTTTAAACAGGAGAAGTTCCTTTCTACACCTGCAGATGTAACTCCAAGGCACTGTCCAACTCCATGTCTTTATGGAACACCAAAAAATCTGTGTTCCCTGGTCACCCTGCAAGTCCTGCGAGTCAGTCGACCTGCGTTAAGCAGCTGATTTTGAACGAACTTGTCTTCGAGGTGGACGTGTTCTGGCGCATTTTTAGTCAATTAATTGTCAACAGAAGAGTATGTATATTTGACAATTTAATTTTTGAAATTTTGGGGGAAGCTGAGCTTAGTTTTAGAGAAATCCCCACTGCTGTATACTGGGATACAGTGCTGAATATTATAACATGCTGGACTAGAGCTATTGGTATAGAAACTCCTACATACTCCATTATTCGAATCTGATCCAATGTATGTATACTCAGACAAGTGACAGCCCCCCGTCAAGTGGTAACATCGTTATATGGCTTAATCCATGATAAATCGATCTGGTCCGACCATGTAACCGCAATCAGTGTTGCTTCCTCTCGATAGTTTGTTCATGACTGGTCTGGAACCCAGGTTCTCTGATTTGCGAACACGGCTGACCACCAAATAAACACCTGTGCTACCAGTTACGCTAAGAAAAAACTAGCTATTCCTTGGCGCAAGTGGGAGGTATTTAAATCTTTTATACTGAGAGTGAATTCACTCTGTTACATAGACACTCTTAACATTACCTATATGACCTGAACTTGCACTGTCCTCCTTTTGGTCCCCTGCATGAACCCTGATTGCATCCCTATCTGCTATCACACCTGAAAATGAAAAATGTGCCATTATATGCTTAAAGTGTTAAACAACAATCCCTTCTATTCACATTACCTCTTTGGCTGCCAACCACCTTTGGAGTGTAGCATATTCTAGCATGCATCAGGCCAGATATGTCCTTGGCGACTAGGGCCACTTTACTATGTCAGTAACAATTGACACAATTGCGCAGTGTAAGTTTTAAGATCTATATGTTTATATGCCAGTGGAATATGTGTTTGTGGTGCATTTGGGTCAGCTGGAATGGAAAGAAATCACACAAGATGTTAAATTGGTCGTGTCAGTAACCTGTGCAGTACTGAAAATAATCAGGCACATAGCTTCTGTTTAAGCTCACTGGGTTTATTTTTTTGTACTGAAGTTGATTCTGAAGATGGTGTTCCCTGTCCTTTGCCTCCAGCTTAACCCTCAGACTAATGGTCTCCTGCTCGTGCGCAGTTAATGCATCCCGAAGAGTCCTTACTTCCTCTTGGTTGCCTGGATCACATGCTTCTGGAATTGACAAGAACAAAGAGAAAGGAAAAATTGAATGCAATTAATTTATATTATTTTCTTCTGTTTTACAGCTTCATCTCATTGACCCTCCAGGACCATTATCTGCAGACCAGCCATATAACTTTCGAGATTTCCCTTTGCCAGCACTTCAAATTATTGTATTGTGCTGTCTGAAATAGACATGTGTAGTTTCCAGAAAATAGCAATTACACCATCCCAGTCTGTAGCCTTAGAAAGAGAGACTAGACAAAAAGACACAAATAAAACCAGGCATCTTGCCCGGGCTCCCCGACTTACATCAAGTGTATTTAAGGCATTTGTTCTAGGAGGGCCGACTTTGAACCCTCGTTCAACAATCAGTTGAACGAGGGTTTAGTTACGTATTGTATTAGATAAAATACTAGTAGTGAACATGGTCAATGCTGTGTGTGTGTGTGTGTGTGTGTGTGTGTGTGTGTGTGAGAGAGAGAAAGTTGTAATATGTATTATATTCGATACACCGTTGTTTTGTTGGCGTTATGATCGTTTATCGGTTTCTTTCAAGAACTTCATGAACTTTGTATAAAGTGTTGTGTAATAATTTCACTACCTAATAAATACCATGGTTTTAAATAGATGTGACAGCAGCTCATAAAGTGACTTGTGAACCTGTAAGTTTATGTACCCTTTCTGTGGGCCGTCCATTAACAAAATGCTAAAATATATTGAACAGTATGTCAAAGCGAGCCTGAGCCTTGTCTCTTATGTCATTTTAGGTTAAAATGTATGCATTCTGAACAAAGAACCGTAATCATTTGCAAGCAATACAGAGATGAGTTAGCTACCGCTTTCTTGATTACATTAGCTTGTCCTTATCTTGGACACTAACTTAATGCAAACATATACTTAAAATGACGTCAAAGTGAAACTCTGTTTGTCTCTGTTCATCGTTTACGTTAGGGTTAGGGTTATGTATGCCTTTTGAACAAAGGACCGTAATCATTTTCAGGCAATACTGAGATGAGTTAGCTCACTTGCTAACATTAGCTTGGTCTAAACTTGGAGCAAATGTACGTGTTTTTGGTGATCCTCGAGACATTCAGCTGCGAATGGGGCCTCCCGCACTGCTTAATCCACTCTCGCCATTTGTCAATTTTTGTTTTAAGTTTTGGGAAGCAACAAATGTCACACCACCCTCCAAAGTCTTTTGATACCGGCTGTCCGTATTGCACAAACCATAGGCACAGTGCTTCGTCCGAAAGCTTGTCAGGTCTTCCGTGCTTAATTACGGATGCTAAACTACGATTGGCCTAGGGCGGTTTTTGGGCATGGCTTAGCAAAGGGTGAATTGATAATTGCTGATTCATACTACACAGGCGCAAATCTTATTACAACTTCTGGAGTGTCAATGTCACCCACATATATCAAATGATCTGCTGTAACAAATGATTCAGGCCCATGAGCCTGAATAAGTTCAAAAGTTGAGTCGGCTTCTGTTAAAGGGGTAGTTCGGGATTTTGGACATTAGACCTAATTTCCAAGTGAGCCAGTGTGTTATTTATCATTGGAGACCGTTTTCAACACTTTTCATTCAGTCCTTCTAGTTGCAGAAATCGCTTGTGCTAGGCTAGCGCAAGTCCAGGGGATCTGCTAGCCTGCCAATAAAAACCCACTTCAAAGTTCACCCGAGGCAAACCAATTATAATGCCCGAATATCGATGTAAATGTCTGTGTTGATTGTGTTGAATAATATTAGAAATAAAACTATCCTTGTATCGCAATGATCACATTACATTTTGGGGGACTACTTTCTGAAAAGTGTTAAAAACGGTCTCGAATGATAAATAACACACTGGCTCACTTGGAAATGAGGAAATGTCCAAAATCCTGTACTACCCCTTTAACTACAAGAATACAAATGTATATATTATAATTATAGATTGTTAATGATCTAGTTCTGAAAAATATTTTGCCGACCGCAAATGAACCGACTATACATTGCTGTCATGGTAAGAGAACCCTTCAGTGAGAACAAGTGCTATCAGCAGACACGATGCTGGATGCTGTTCTGTTCAGTTCACTTTACTTTATTGTCCCAAAAGGGAAACTTGTCTTGCATTCAGGTACACATAAATAGCACAAGATACACAAGGACACACAACAAAAAGATAGACACTAATAATAAGGCTAACATAAGTAAAAAAAGAAAAAAACGGTCATACATATCTTGTCATCAGATTCAAAAACATTTATGGCTATGTGCAAATTGAGCAAACGTATTGCGCTAGGAATAAAAGAGCTGTATCAGTGTATATACTCTGTATCGGCCGATGCTCAAGTTCATGAATCCCAATCGGTACGGGAACATCTCTAGTGATAAGCCAATAAAAGTGTTGTACGCCGGCCCTTAGTGTCCTCCCAGGTGGGAGAGTCAGCCCAGATGTGTGCTGGATAGACCAGCCTAACCAGTGGACCACAGCAACATCTAGGTGGACCTTCCACACGTGATGAGATTTTGAAACAACGTGTTATCGTTAACCACCCTCACACCTGGTAGTAAAGTAGGGGCACTTCAAGTCAAAAGAACAAACCCCACGCAATGTAGGGCTGCTGGTTTAGCCTACCGATGGGCTGTCATGGGCAACACTTCTTGCATTATCAGCTTTAACGCCCTTCCTTCTTCCCGGCAGTGACTCTAGCCTACGGCATCTACAAGCAGGACCTGCCGGCCCCCGAGGAGAAGCCCCGCACCGTGGTGTTCGTGGACCTGGGACACTCCAACTTCCAGGTGTCTGTGTGTGCCTTCAACAAAGGCAAGCTCAAGGTAAGCCCCGGCTCAAGGCTAACTCAGTGATGGCTTGCTTTGGTCTGCTAAGTTGATGATGATGTCACCTGTGGGATTCTGAAGCCGTAGCCTCTGGTGGCGATAGAAGACCACACCGTGTTATACAACACAAACTATAGTTTTTTACTTAGGGGAGTGAACTGCGATATGAGAAATACAGGGACACTGTATGTTATGTAAGGCTCGTTTTCAGGGAATGGCAACTCATTTGTAACGTCAATCAAGGGCTGGGTAAAACATTATGATTTATTTAATAATTAAAGTGTTTATGTATAAGCATCATAAAATGGCAGTCATCATATGGTAACCATCCAAAGAGGACGTAGTCAACCCTCCGCTCTACCATCAGATCCTGGCAACGGCGTTTGACTCTGCGCTCGGTGGCAAGGACTTTGACGAGGTGCTGGTGAGCCACTTCTGCGAGGTGTTCGGCAAGAAGTACAAGCTGGACCCGCGCACCAAGCCCCGCGCGCTGGTGCGCCTCTACCAGGAGTGCGAGAAGCTGAAGAAGCTGATGAGCGCCAACTGCTCGGACCTGCCGCTCAACATCGAGTGCTTCATGAACGACGTGGACGTCACCGGCACTATGAACAGGTGGGCTACGTAGCTGGACCTTCTGGGCTCTTCTTTGTCTTTGTTTTGTCAATGCATCCATTTGTCATTATTTGTAGTTATTGCAGAAAATCTTTCTATTCCGTTACATTTTTTAGTCTTCTTTAATAATGTTGGACTTTAGCATCACTCTAGGCTCAAGCTTTTATTTAGCACCAAAAACAAGTCCTGGTGTATTTTGTTATATGAACACCTAAGTACCTGGAGGGGTTTCCTCGGGAATGGTTAACTGAACTCTGTGTGTGTGTGTGTGTGTGTGTGTGTGTGTGTGTGTGTGTGTGTGTGTGTGTGTGTGTGTGTGTGTGTGTGTGTCCTCGTCCTCCAGGGCTCAGTTTGAAGAGATGAGTGCAGGGCTGCTGTCCAGAGTGGAAGGTCCACTGCAAAGCGTCCTGGAACAAGCCAGTGAGTTGATCCAGCTTCCAGACACTGCTAACTAATATCTCCCTCTCACACACACGAGTAGATGCAAGTCTGGTCCCATGATTGCGCTCATTGCTCAGGGCGTCTTAGCATGCCCTTTCATGTCTATGATCCCGCAGTGCCGAACCATTCAATTAATTATGCCGTCATGTAATGTTGGATCAGAGAGGAACACTCGTAAGAGATGATGTTTTTTTATGTGACGACCTGGCTCTGTGAGCGCAACAGGAAGTCCACACCAGTGATTATAATAAAGGAATGTAACATTTTGTCTGTATAATCAATGCTGAGTGTAGTATAGGGATAAGTGTGGGGATGTTAGGGTATAAACAGAGCCTATAGCTAATGGAGCGATCCCACCGGTGGGTGCGGTTCGGTATGAATAGGTGCAGTACCATGTGCATTTCCACGCCAAAAGTGGGCGGGGTCCGGCGTTAACCATGGTTACCACACTAATCTCTGTCCTCTTTTGGGGAACCAAGACTTTTGAAAGGCTGTCAACAAGTTCAAGCTACACACACCGTCCGTTGATTGGTCGACAGAATCGTCACTTCCGTGCGACCGGGATAATAACACAAACAAACAAACGCAATACCCGTAAGGTATTACTGGACAACGGCAAAAGCTTTGTTTATTAAAGAAAATGTAGCGCAAAAGTTTGCCGTCTTTCTTGGACGTCCTACATACAGTTGCTCACTGTTTATTGTGTGGTGTTCTTCCTTTTCCTTGGGATTATTAGCAGGCTACACTTGTCGGGCTGCTAGGGCATTAGTTTCATATGATGCCACCGTGTGGTGTTTCCCACCAGAGATGATGCCGTACTTGACGTTTCAATGCAGTGGGGTGGTCGATCTTCAACAACATTGTTACATTTACATTAAGGGGATTTGACTGACGCTTTTATCTAGAGCGACTAAAGTTACAACCATTCATTCACTCATGGATGGCGAATTAACCACGCAGGGCGACAGCCAGCTGGTCAGGAGCAGTTAGGTTGAAGGGTCTGGCTCGGGGACACCTCCACACTCAGCTAGGAGGAGCCGGGGATCGAACCAGCAACCTTCCAGTTACCAGTCAACCCTCTGCAATGCCCGAGCTCCTGAGGCACATTGTAACTTAAATGTTCTGACCATTAAAAATTATGTTGGTACGATTTAAGGGCTATCATTTGAGTGTTAGAAATTGCCTAGCCATCTGTCACCTATTAATAAATGAAATGAGCTTTGAGCATATCAGTTTCCAGGTTGACTGCGACTACCGCTGGATGAGCCCCATTGAGATTTTCATTTCAGCTTAATTCTTACCTTATTGCTTTGGAGAATTCATCTTGCTTGTCAATCACAGGCATGTGAAATGCAATACTTCTCAATGGCACCGAAAGTTGCCTGCAGCACTTTTTCCTAACAATGATTTATACCCTTGGCTCATCATTGTTTTGTTTGCTGTGTGCAGAGCTCAAGAAGGAAGACATCTATGCAGTGGAGATTGTAGGCGGTGCATCCAGAATGCCGGCCATTAAAGAGCGCATCAGCAAGTTCTTTGGCAAAGAGCTGAGCACCACGCTCAACGCAGACGAGGCTGTGGCCCGGGGGTGTGCCCTTCAGGTCAGTCTTCATGAGCACAGCACAGACCCCCAATTCATTGCTAGTTTTTATTTGATTATTTTTTAAACATAAAATATGAAACAGCACTCTGTCAGACATTAAAACACATAGGTTTTAATGTATGTACCTGTTCCAAAGGGTAGTTCCGGCATAAAGAATCAGAACCCACCTCAAATTCAGTAGGCTAGCTACACACAGCCTTCTTTTTAATGTGCGCAGAGTGGTTGAAGGTGAGCGCTGTTTGGCTTACACAAATATTTGGCCCTCGCTGCCAGCTGTGTTCTGACGTCTCCCACGAGGCAAATTAAGAAATGTCTCAGTCCGTCTGCTGCTTTCTGCCATGCTCATGTTGTAACAGTGCAGTTTATGGGGTGTTGGGATCCATAAGCGATGCGGTCCATATCTCCCATGGTCATCAGCAATAACAAATTCACGGCAAGCTCTCAAACTAAATTATACCCATAATGCAGTATTGTAGTTGCATCTATCAACAAATGACAGCTAAAGGTGTGTCCCTCCCCCTGTGCCCCTCCCCCCCCTCTCCTCCTCTGTGTTGGTATGTGTTCAGTGTGCCATCCTGTCCCCGGCCTTCAAGGTCCGGGAGTTCTGCATCAGCGACGTGGTGCCCTTCCCCATCTCTCTGAAGTGGAGCTCTGCAGTGGAGGAGGGTCTAGGGTAGGACCTGTAGTGACAGATTGTACATGAGGGGGATCAATCAAGCGTGTTAGAGAACTTCATCAATGATTTATTTAGCAAATTTGTACTAGGGTTTAGTTTAGAATCTGAAGCTGTCCTTCACTCAACAAAGGATCATGATGACCGCTGGATGAGTGCATTGATTTGGCCCTTGTTGTCTGTCTGCAGCGACTGCGAGGTGTTCGCCAAGAACCATGCCGCCCCCTTCTCCAAGGTGTTGACGTTTTACCGGAAAGAGGCCTTCCCTTTA
The DNA here is from genome assembly GCA_027123545.1 of Trisopterus esmarkii. NCBI lineage: Eukaryota > Metazoa > Chordata > Actinopteri > Gadiformes > Gadidae > Trisopterus > Trisopterus esmarkii. The sequence goes on along the minus strand of JAOPJL010000146.1, from coordinate 2,234,733 downwards.
GAGGCCTACTACAGCGACCCCAAAGGCCTGCCTCACCCCACCACCACCATAGGTACCAACCTCACTAACCTACAACACTCACCCCACCACCACCATAGGTACCAACCTCACTAACCTACAACACTCACCCCACCACCACCTAGCTAGCATTAGGGGCTAAATAAAGAAATCAAATGAGAGAGAGAGAGAGAGACCGGTTGAATGCTGATTGGCTGTTTACGTTACTTCACCCAGGGAGTGAACGCTGATTGGCTGTCGCCACACGAATGTCGCGTCAAAGTTCAGTTTTTCAACTTCAGCGATACTTGCAATACTGATACGATACTGCAATCCACGTAAAATAATAATGAATCGGCATAAATCTTTCCCTCTGGTTAAGACTCTCATGTATTACCTACAGCACCTTTTTAAAGAGGTGTCTCACTGGGTAGAGCGTGTACCCTGAAGGCCTAGTCCTTACTGCAGTGCCCGGGGTTCCATGCTGCCCATGGTCCTTTGCTGCATGTCCTCCCTCCTCTCTCATACCTTCCTGTCTTAGGCCCTGCCCTGTCTGGCCTATTTTCCCTTAACATCAACCCTTGAACACTAGCTAGCTCAGGAGCTGACTGCAGCTAAGGGCACTCAAAGCAAGTGTTCTTGTTGAGGGGAGAGAAATGGGACTGGGCCTAACTCTACAATAAAATTGATAAAACCTTAAAAAAATAATGATAATCTTAAAAAAAGAAAAGAAGTCTTTCAGTAAGGTGACTGCGTGGCTGCTCTGGTGCAGGTCACTTCGTGGTGCAGAAGGTGGTCCCGCAGGTGTCGGGGGAGTGCTCCAAGGTCAAGGTCAAGGTGCGGGTCAACGTGCACGGGGTGTTCAGCGTGTCCAGTGCCTCTCTGGTGGAGCTGCTCAAACCCACGGAGGGGGAGGAGCCCATGGACACGGACCACAACGACAAGGTGAGCCCACAGTGGACCTCGCCTCCTGTTTCATTCATTTAGCTCTCCTGAAGTGTGTGTGTGTGTGTGTGTGTGTGTGTGTGTGTGTGTGTGTGTGTGTGTGTGTGTGTGTGTGTGTGTGTGTG
>JAOPJL010000146.1:2159641-2169959 GCA_027123545.1 Trisopterus esmarkii | reverse complement strand
CCCCCAATCGTCTGGTGCGAACGCAAACAAAAAGGTACTAGGAACGTTTAGTTCCAGGAACTACAAAAAGTACTGCCAGTGCGAAAGCGCCTTTTCATACGGTAAGTACAACAGGGTCATGCGCAGTCCGGAGCGTCTGTTGTTCCAAATAAAATTACATTCTTTTTTTCATTTTATCAAAAAAATGACCAGGGGGAGCGAGTGGGATGGATTGAAAAAGGTACAGGAACTTAGGAAAAATATTCATCTTCAGAACATCATGGAAAGTGGCAAAGATTTCCATCTGTTAATAGATTCTACTACTGACTCAATCACCGGGTTAGTTGGCATAATGGATTATATTGTAGGTGTGATTTTAACTCCAAGATATGTAAAGTTGTCCAAAATATTCCTAAAGGGAGTACTTAGTGGAGGATTCAGTCTTTCAGATTTTTTCAGAAAGAGGATTGTAGATTTAGATGCATAAACCTTGTAACCTGAGAAGCTGCCATATGTTCCTATTAAAGTTAATAAAATAGGTATGGATTGTTTCAAGTCTGTCAAAAAAATAACTACATCGTCTGCAAGCAATCCTATTTTATTCTCAATATTATGGAATTTTGATACCAGTTATCTGAGTTGTGCTTCTAATCGCAATCGCTAAAGTTTTGATGGCCATAACAAAAAGATGGGGAGACAAAGGACATCCCTGTCTTGTAGTTCTGGACAGAGAGAACTGTTTGGATACCATATAGTTGGTCATTACTGAAGCTGTTGAGTCATGATGTAAGATTTGAATCCACTTGAGAATATAGCTGCTTATTCCAAAAGGGTGTAGCACCTCACATAGGTACTTGTGCTCGACCGAAGGCTTTCTCCGCATCAAGTCCTATCACAGCCATATCAGACGTTTCTTTCTTGGCATGTATAATATTCATTAACCTATTGTGAGAGCCTAGTCTTCCTTTAATAACACCATTTTGATCTAGTGCAATAATATCTGGCAAGTGTTTCTCTATCCTTCTGGCAAGAACTTTGGCTATTATTTTCACACCATTATTATTAGAGAAATGGGACGATTCACACTTTGTACGGGGCTTTCCTGGTCTTAATATTAACGTAATAAGTGCGTTCCAGAGTGATGGCGGCAGCTCCCCCCTCAGTGATTCTTCACACGTGTTCATTAAAGGAACCAACAGCATGTCTTTGAAGTTTTTGTAGATTTCAATAGGAATACTGTCCGGTCCTGAGGCTCTCCCTCAGTCATACTGTCTATGGCCTCTGACAATTCAGATGCTACAATTGGGGAGTTAAACTCATCTTTTGCGCTCTCTGTCAGGACTGGTATTTCTATCTGATCTAGGAAGCTGTGAAGATTATGAGCTGTGGACTTTCGGACATATACAATTTAGAGTAGAATGTCTGGAAAGAACTATTAATTTCTTGTGGATTAGTAATTGTTGTCCCTTCCTCTGACTTTATTTCTAAAATTGACCTTTCATTCTGCATTGATTTTAAACGCCAGGCCTGTAGTTTCCCTGTCTTCTCTCCTTGGTCGTAGGACGTCTGTTTCGGTTTCAATATGCTATTTAATGCTTTATTTGAGGACAACTCATTATACTGTGCTCTTAGAATGGCCAGTCTCTGTCTAGTTTCTGTTGTATCATTAAGGTTAATCTCTATCTCTAGTTCCTTGATATATATTTCTAACTCCAACAGCTTAAGGTGCTGTTAATTAGAGATACTGCTTGTATAACTGATCATTTGCCCATGTATATAGGCCTTGAATGCCTCCCATCTCGTAGATGCTGATATTTGAGTAGTGTTCACTTTAAAGTAAATATCAATATTGCCTCCAACTAAAATTAACTCCTTATCATGTAGCCATCGTGGGCTTAATGGCCACGTAGTTGGATCCTTGGTAGCTGCTTTTACAGTGTAATTGACTAGTAGTAGTGCATGATCTGAAATGACAATACTTTTATACACTGAGTCATTAACATTGCCTATCATAGGCTTAGAAATGAATAATACAACACTCATAAAGTGTTCTATTATTTTCCTATTCTGAATATGTGAGGTGTCCACACCTGATGACTTATCCAGTTTAGGATTTAGAGTACAATTGAAGTCTCCTGCCATACAGATGTGGCCATGTAATGTTGATAAAGTCAGAAACAAGTTTTTATAAAACTGTGCATCATCACTGTTAGGCCCATATAGACAAAATCAATGTCTTGATTTAGTAAAGAGCCCTGGACGATAACAAATCTGCCTGCAGTGTCTTGTATGGAATTATAAACCCTTAATGGCACAGATGAGTGTACCAGTATTGCCACCCCTCTGGCATGAGAGGAGAATGAGGTGGATATGACTTGACCTTGCCATCTTATTTTCAATGCGATATATTCACTGGAAAGTAAATTAGTTTATTGAATAAAAGCTATCTGTGTTTTGAGCTGCTTCAGCCTAAACATTACTTGATTTTATTTCACTATCTTCCTAAGACCTCTAACATTCCATGAAATTATATTTATTTTAGTATGACCACTCATGATGTAGACAGTAAACTAAGCTTATGTAACTAACTTATTAACCATGTCTTATAATAAAGTAAAAAGTGTGCCTTTAGAATACACAAATATTCAAATACAACAGGAAACAACAAGGGGCTCTCCTAAAGGAGGCAACAACAACAACTAGGCCTAGCCTAAACCCTGTGTGGCTAATCACGCACATCTCCCCTCCCTCCGAATTACCGGATCCCCATTAGATTGAAGTCTGATCCTCTTGAGGATCAGTCAGCAACCAATAGCTGCTATTACAATGGGGGAAAAAAACAACAACAAGAAGAGAAAAAGGTCGGAGCTGGTTCTGACGACATGCATATTTATATTACGGATGGGAAATACAATGTTCATTTGTGACCCTATATCAGTCTTTCATTAGTAGCCTGAGAGGGCAGATACCGTCTAGACTCTAACCTCCAAGCTCGTCATCAATTAGTCTACTTTAAAGCTTACCAGAACAGTTTAAAAGAAGAAAGATCAATGTTCAGCTGGTAACTCTTTCTGCACGTCTCGATTTGTACTCACCTTCTTCATCTTTCGGATGAATGTTCAGCTTGGGTTGGGGAAGTGAAGTAGTACCATCTTTTGTCGTGTAGAATTCGCATTTTTGCCGGGAACTTAAATCCATCTTCCTTACGCATTTGGCGCAGACTTTGTTTTACCCCATCAAAAAGTTTCCATTGTTTTTGGACTTCAGAGATCAGGGAAAAACATGACATGGCTATCCTCAACTGTGATATCATCTTTCAGACGTGCTGCTTTCATTACTCGATCACTGTCTCGATATGTCAGGAATTTCACCAGAAGAATCCTTGGTCGAGGCTTATCTGACCCATCCTGGTTCTGCTGCAGCGTTTTCCCCAGCCTGTAGGCTTGCTCTATAGTCAACGGTTGTCCTGTTTCAATATCAAGTACCTTGGGAAGCCATGCCATTAAGAATGTACAGGCATCTCCATTCTCAGATCCTTCGGGTAGTCCAACCAACCTCAGATTGGAGTGATGTTGTTGGTTTTCCAACTCTTCCATCTGTGAGGTATGCTTCTGGACTTTTTTCTGCATAGCAATGGCTAGGGTTGCTAGCGAAATTATCTGGTCCTCTGCTGTGCTAATGCAGGTTTTTGCCTCTGTGAGTCTTTCAGAAAATGCCTCAATAGCTTCTTTTATCTCTCGATTAGAGGTAACTACTTCATGTAGTTGTACGGAAAAATTCCTCATGGATTGTATGGCTGTTAAGATCTGGCTCTCATCATGGCTAGTCTCTAATTGGGTTAGCATCTTGCTGGTGCTAGATGTCTGTTCTTCTGTGATGTCCTTGTGTAGAGTTTCAACTTCTGTCTTTTTATCTTCTCCCTCGATTTTTCGACATCATCCGAAATAAAGCCTATCTTAGTAAGTATTTTGGGTCACAAGTAGCTCGATAGGATACTACTTGGATACTAAAATATGGTAGAAATATATTAATTTTGTCGGAGCCTTGGATCCCACGACCACTCAGTTGCATGTCATAACCGGAACCCCAGCCTGACTACTTTCATCACACTTTGCGACAGATGCTGTTTTACTCGTCAACATAGCTTCAGAATTTTTCCAGGGAAAAATGTATGAACAGTTGGAGGGCCTGGAAGGTGTAGCCGCCTACATGGACGATGTAATCGTACATGGAACTGACATGGCAGCCCACAACAGACACCTCCAGGGGACGCTCGAGAGGATGGAACAAGTGGAAAGGTTCCAAAAATATCTGGTAAGCATGGACCAATTCAGACTCATAACTGATCATAAACCACTGGTGCCGCTGATAAACAGCAAAAACCTAGATGTGGTACCGGTGAGATGCCAAAGACTGTAGATGAGGCTGATGCGATTCAATGGCAAAGTGGAGTATGCACCGGGCAAAACAGTCATAGCAGACACTTTGTCACACAGCCCAATCGAAGAGGTCAGCACCACAGACACGGTCATTGCACGTTTCACAGTTTAAGCTGGACATGATAAGAGCAGCTACAGAGGAGGACGAACAGCTGCAAAGAGTGTGAAAGCTGAACAGGAATGGATGGCCCAAGCGAGCAGAATGCGAAGGATTCATCACAGTAGGGCCTACACAGCAGTAGGCTCGCATTGTCATCCCCAGATCCATGAGGCGAGAGGTATTGGACCGCATACACAAGGGTCATCAAAGCCTGTCTAAGTGCAGAGAATGTGCGCAGGAGGAGTGTGGTGGCCTGGAATATCAGCAGAAATTAAACACAAAGTGCAAACATGACACTTTTGTTAGACAAACAGCCGTACTCAGTGCAAAGAACCGTTACATCCAACACCTGCCAGAGAGACCGTGGCAAAAGATAGCCACTGACATCTGTGAGTATAAAGGGTCTGTCTACAGTCTGATACCTGGTGATATCAGACTGTAGCCCTTCACATATGACCTTTTCTCTGCATTTGTGGAGCAGGAAGTTCGACTGAGGGTCATTCACACTTAAGCTGCTTTCACATATGGACGTACAACCGTACGTCCATATGAGTTAGCGCACGTGTGTGCGAGAGAATGGCAGTGTGTGTGTGTGAGTTAGTGGACGAGCGAGGAGAGCGAGCGGTAGCGTGTGTCAGTTTAGTGAAGTAATGAATGAGTCCGCTTTATTACGACCATATTCAAACCTATAAGCAGACCCACTGCCGTTATCCCGAGAGAACATCGACCCTAGAGGGAATGTTCCTCCTGTGCTCCTCCACTACGGTTTGGGAGCCGACAGCAGGAAAGGTGTAATATAAAATAAAAAATTCTATTCTATATTTCTATATACGCGTGCAGCTGTGAACTCATGTATTGTAATTTATTGTATGATGCGTACTTTGAGGGTTATGATAAGACCTATCATTTATTTTTTAAACCATTCAGCGAACATCGATCGATTAGTGTGCGGGTGCCACTTAATGACATGTAAATGTAGACCGAAGCGTCATCAACACGCCCACTCAACTGGTGTGAAATGCCGACATTCTACTGTTCATTCACATATAAGGTAATTAGCATTTCCGCCGGAGAAAACCCTACCCTGGGGGTAGTATTTTTTCAGGAGGTCCAACATCAGGATATGTCATTCACATATACGGCACGTCCGTAGAATAGACAGTTGTACATCCATATGTGAAAGCAGCTTATTACTCACGCTACTCAGAGGTATTACACTCACCGACTACCACTGCAGAACAGATAGTGAGGTTGATGAAGGCAACATGTGCAAGATTTGGCATTCCAGAGCAAATTCTCAGCGACAATGGACCTCAATACACCAGCGGGGTCTGGCAAGAATTCTGCAGGCAGTTTGACATACTGCACACCACACCCAGCCCCATAACCCACAGGGAAACGGACAGACTTTCTTGACACATGCATGCAACTTACCTTCTATACTACTACTACTACTACTTTGCAGTACTACAGTAAGACTATGTTATGCCTTGCATGAGTAGGTGGGCTAAGCTCTTTGCTCGCCCGGAAGCTCCTCTCACCCCCTCCTAAAAGCCTCCACCTTCTGCCTAATGACGCCCTGCGTAAACTTGTAGAATGAGTAAGCAGGCAGCGTGGCTCGGAGGTCCGTCCGTCCATATTTCATGCAGTCTATGGAACAATAAATACGCTTTCAGATGCGTAGCCGTTCATTGTTTGAATCTTCAGATATACTGTATATATGAGGGCCGTAAGAGGTCATCTTCAGAAAGCCAAAGACATACTTATTTTTCTAGCCTTGTAATTATGTATGTAAATATTCCAACACATTTTGTCCCTTTTAAATAAGCGGCTTCTGGCAGGGGGACATTTGAATAGGGATACCAATTGTATGTGGGATGTGAAAAGAACCGTGTACATTTATTCAGCCTTATCCCCCTAAGGAGGATAATGGCTCTGCCATGACCTAGAGAGAGCAACCCAAGCCAAGAAGACTTTAAGGGAGAGGAGGGCTAAAACCCCCTCAAGCATTGCTGACACATTTTCCCAGGTGATCAACTTTTTATTTTATACATATTGAGACATTCAAAAGAGGAATCCCAATGCCCAATGAAATCCCTCCAGCTCGAAGCCCAAGGCAAGCAAAGCATTAATGTTGGTTCATATTTTCAGTGTGACTCAGAATAGAAATATATATATATATATATATATATGTATATACAGTATATATATATATCATATATTTTTTATCTAAACACACACCCTATTGTGGTTGTGTACATCACAAAATATTGATATTATTGAGATATTATGAGATTATTATTCCAATTAATTAGTGTCCAACCTGACTCATGCTTTGCGCTCCTTGCAGTGATTGAACACAGAACAAAACGCACAGGATGTAAAGTGATATGGCGACGCAACAGAAAGTATCTGTAGCATGGTCCCCTATCTCGGGCTCTACTCACCCTGTCCTCCTTCCTATTATTATTGTGAATTCATCTGTTTCTTCTTTGGGTATCTTTCATAATCTGTTGAAAGGCACTTCCTTCCTCACTGCCACACATATTTAGGCTACACCATTCCGAGAGCAAGAGCCATCGCCCATTGTGAGCCGTCACAGTGTTAGTGTCGCTGGTTGGAATGGTGCGACTCTGGCGTTGTGCTGCCAGAGAACAGTCTGTTTTTAGTTTGGTTTAATCCAGCACATGTATACTGGGACTGTGTGCCATGAAATGTCAGACCTTAACACAATCAAGAACACATGCTTTGTTAAAGGCTGTGGATGTATCCACTTATACTGTTTTACTTTACTTGACTTCTTGGTTTAGTAGGATGATCTGTGAACACATTTAAATATCAGGTTGGTTTGAGCTGAGAGTTAGCAGGTATCCATTTAAAGAGATGGGGATTGCACTTGTTTCTATCATGTAATGAGTTTACAGCAGGGCCATTCATTCAAGTCTCTTCTCTATTGTTTCCCTTGTCTAAGTTCCTTCCCAAATCTTAGAATCAGACGAATTGTCACACAGATCAACTGCCACCATTTCCCTTCAATTCTCTCACCGAGAAAGATAATGGACGATAATAAAAACGTTTGTTGATTTAAGTATAGTTTATAGTACATCTATGAACTATGAACTGAACGATACTATGGCACAATAAAATACTATACTACAGTGTTTAACGTTAAATACAATTAACACCAGGGATTAAAGTAGCATTATATTTGGATGTGTTGTGTCTAGTGTGCCTAACTGTCTCTACTCTCTATGCATCCTGCTTGTTGTATTTGTTTTTGAAAAGGTAGATTGATTGGTGTCACTTCTTTCTGACCTGTTGTTTACCTTCTATCACCAACACCTCTCTCCCTCATGTGGGTTAGCAGAAGAGAACAGTTGTTTAGAACAGTACTGTTTCCAATCAAACTTTGCTAAGACCCAGGTTAATAGTTGAGATTGTCTGATATCAATTAGCCTTGATTTTTGTTCAGAAATGTAGAGGCTACCTTGACGCTCTGCTGTCAGCGTAAGGACGATCAGGGGATCCTAAGCCACCGTCGTCCACGCAGCACTCCTATCAGATATGTCAGATGTTGTTTTGCTTTGTGCTTTATTAAAATCACCAAACAAAACAAATGCTATCTGAACAGTAATTCAAATGTGGCGTTTGGCTCGCTGTGTGAGCTGTAGTCTGTAAGCATGCTCAGTGGTGCGTAAACTCAAGATCCAAACCTGTGAATGTGTTAGATTGTGGGTGCTTTTGGATAAAACTCCCTCACCAGGGCAGATCGTATGCGCTTACATGTGTTGGACGGAACAAAGATGCTGCTAAACTCTTGTTTTGAATAGTATGGATGTCCATGGCTTCGCCAACAGCTTCGGAATGATCACACCCCTCGAGAGGGGGTGAGTTTAGCAGAAATTATAATTTATGACATCTCATTAAAGATTGTAAGATCGTTAAAATTGCCAACTGAGCTGAGCTGAATAAACCATAGAACACTGTTGACAGACTGGAGTGAAATGATGAGTAAAATGTGTTTGTAAGTCAGATGGAAAATCACCCGAAATACTATATTATGTACAAAAAGGCTGGTTTACAGCTGAATAAACCAAATGTTATTGTATGTGTGTCAATTAAAATAACCCTCTAATAAAGACACTCAGAATAACACACAGAATATCACTCTGTGCAATGAGTTTGGATCTTGACACGTGCAATGTGTTTGTGTATTGAAAAAACGGATGAAGCGGTTAACATGGGCGCCGGAAGTACAGCTTGTGTGAGGTCATCTGGATCCTCCAATCACATCCATGAACCGGACGCAGTCTGTCTGGAATCCTCCAATCAGATCCATGAACCGGACGCACATCTTCATGAATTGTATTCATAACAATCATCAGTGTTTATTTCAAATAGCATTAAAAAACTAATAAAAAACATTAGTCCCAGGATATTTCAAAAGTGATTGCATCTCTTATTTCATGTAATAATGTTATTTATCACAGGGCTCTCCTCAGTGCTGGGGAACGCTCCGTTCACTGGCATGGGCCTTCCCCACTCCGCTGGTGAATTATTTTTCAATAATGACCGTTGCTGAGCATAGAATGGCCGCTGTCAAGGAAAGTGGAGTGATTCACGTCTTTCGTATCACTCCGTAGTCCGGTAATTTATCAACCCCAGCGGAGTCGGTTGCTAAGCGACGTCAACATCTTAGGTGGACTATTTCTCTGTTGATCAACACTACGAATGGTAATTGTAGAAAGACAGCGTGTGAAGTAATTTTTTTGTTTTGGTAAGTAGAGATAGAGTTAAATGAGCCCGGGGGCGAAGCAAGACCCCTCCACTGAGCGGCGGTGACCTGTTATTTCCCGATAATGACCGGCGTTCTATACATTATCTCTTACATAGTATATATATATATGACATAATATAACGTCGTTTATGCACTGTAATGTCATATAGAATACTGTCATGTAATATTATATAGCGTAATGAATATGCTGTAATATAGTGTTCATAGGTGTCTCCCTAACTGACACCACCTTGCATCTCACTGACTCTTAACAACACATTGGTCAACGAGTTTTGGTTACACTAAACATCGATGTTGTACTTAATATTGAATTTGGTTTTAGAGCAGCAAGCGACTTCATAGTGTGATTAGGTTTAGGACTAACCTAAAACAATACATTATACATGTACATGATGTCAGTCTGTCACATTGCTTACTGCACAGTAATCACCCTGTGACAAGACACAGGGTACGGACTACCATTAAGTCCATCTCAGTGTTTTTTGAGTCGTTTTTCTTTATTAAAAGTAAAATAAGGTTGTTTATATTTATTTTGGTACCAACGTTCTGGCAGCCAGCCCATCGTCGAGCCAAATAAACAAGGAAATAAGACGCTAAGAACAGAGGGCAAACTATACCTTTATCACACTTTGGGGTTTATTGGATGGACACCTGACCCTGGAGCCGTTGCCACGGCAGCGAGAGGAGCGGGTCAGCTGCTGGTCGGAGCCGCAGAGCGCTGGCCCCCAGCAGACAGCGGGGCCCCCAGCAGACAGCGGGGCCCCCAGCAGACACCGGGGCCCCCAGCAGACAGCGGGGCCCCCAGCAGACAGCGGGGCCCCCAGCAGACAGCGGGGCCCCCAGCAGACACCGGGGCCACAGGCCTCCAACGTCCTGCTGGAGGACACAAGGCGGTCTTTGTCCCTAAAGCCACGGTCGCTTAGCAGGTGTTCTCTCTCTCTCTCTCTCTCTCTCTCTCTCTCTCTCTCTCTCTCTCTCTCTCTCTCTCTCTCTCTCTCTCTC
>JAOPJL010000146.1:2059242-2069649 GCA_027123545.1 Trisopterus esmarkii | reverse complement strand
ACACACACACACACACACACACACACACACACACACACACACACACACACACACACACACACACACACACAAATAATACATGCCTTCACAAATAATAAATGCGGTCACAATCATTCCAATGTGCATCCATAATCCTGAATTAAATGGGAGACACATTTATGCTTGACAAATTCTGACCTTGAAAATGCACTGCTGAACTAACGTGATGCTGGTCACATTCTGACACCGTCCCATCACTTGCTGTTAAATGTGGGCGGTTACCTTTATATACACACTAGAAAGCCCATAATTAAATCACTACAAAACACTTTATATTTTCTAACTATAAATATTTTCATCAAGAGCAAATGACTGTGTCAAGTTTTGTCTCATGACCCCATTTGTTAGCCTGGCTGTTGCCAGACCAAGCTCAATCGTAGGTTGTATGTTGGGTCTGGGGAAGCTGCTGTCATTTTCTTCAGCACAAGAGGCGTGATCAACGGGCGGAGTTAAACTGACTCTGTACACAATTGGCTGCTTGCCGTCGCTTCCCTGTTGTTATTATTGTAAACCAGCCAATAGCGTGCCCGGGGGAAAAGCCAAAAACTTATTGAAACTAGAAAGAAATGTATTGCTCTTCTCCAGACCTTCTGCAGGGTGAACTCAAACTGAGCGGCAGAATGGGCGGGGCTACCCAGTCCACCCATTAGGAGCACTGACAATTAACTAATGTGATAAAGTTTGCATCACAAATATTTTCTAACCATTTTTATTCCCAATGAAGGTAATAGCTCTCCAACACACTGAGGGATTAGTAGTCGTTTTTCAGTGGCTTTTTAATCAAGAGGCAGTCAGTTCAAATAAACGGGACGTCTATTAGACATAAGAAATATATATATAGAAAAAAAGATCACCAAATACCTATAGCTTATTTCAGCAAATTTCTGCAACTCAACATGCATATCAAGGGACCATAATGTGACCTAATGGGCTCCATAATGTGAGTGTGAGGGGGGGGGGTTGTGATTTGGGGTGACACTGCACTGTGACTTGGGGTCACTCACAGCGCATGCTTAACCCAATCAGCATGTAGCATAATGCTGTAGCGCTGCGTAGGCTATAGGGCTGCCCTGCTCACAACAGCCCCCAGCACCAGACTGAAAAGATCCAAAAGAGGCTGTCAAAACATGTAAGCTGTATCATATACTGGGACCGTGTTATATTTAAGTCAACATCCTGAAGCCACTTTACAGAACATCTGCCGCAACACAGAGCACACAGACCCAAAGCATAGACCATGAGCGAGCTACTTCTCACCGCACACCGTACAGCGCGGGGCCAGGGCTTAGTTGACCACAACCCAAAATAACATATTGGGCAAATGATGGGCTTATGATTTATTTTTTTTATAATAAGTAATGATATACCCCTTGGTCAGTCTAACCAACATATCCCCTAAATAAACCCGCCTACATCCTCTATAAATGTTGGATATATCTGCAGACCCAACGGCTACAGCGAGCAGGCCGCCCGGCCCGGTGAGGGAGGGAATCATGACCAAAGCCTAAACCCGGCCGTCCGGACGTGTGCTATAATACACAGCATTAGTGGCTGTGTAACCTGTTTTAATGTGTCCAACGTGTTTACACAATGGAAATGCATCAGTCAACCTGCGGTGGACTGACCCCGTCACACGTGACAGCCCGCAGCCCCCCTCTTCATTGGTGACGTTGTGTTCTTATGGAAGGACGCAATGGGGAGGACAAATTGAATCACGCCGGTGCTGCCCTTTAAGTGCCAGCTGCTTGTGGAGGCTTGTCCAGAGCAGTTATTTGATAAAAAAAAAAATAAGTGAATGACTGAGAGAGATTAGCTCTCCGTTTCTCGTTTCCTCTTTCCAAACTGTCTCTACCCTCTCCTTCTCCATAAACAACTCTATCTCTCCCTCTCCCTTTCTCTCTTTCCTCGGTGCGCCTTCATTACTCACTCCCCCCTCCACGCGCCCCCCCCTTTCCTCTGCCATAGTTATATAATGTTCACATTACTGCTGCTGTTGCCACTGACGCCCCTCAGAGGGAAGCCTCTTGGCCAATCAGAAGCCCCAGTGGGAGGAGCCCGTGGTGGACGTCAGGCAAGTCACGGGAATGTGCGCCTCACCTACCCAGAGACAGGCACGCACACTCAAACACATATATCATGTGATCACGCATGTGTGTGAGTTTTAGAGTCGGCACAACGTGGGTGCATATTGTGTATGCTGTTGTGAGGACCAACCTCCGCTCACTAACTCAATGCAAATGTTATTCCCAGACAATCTGTCCATGCAGGTGTGTGTCTTTTATATCGTGGGTGGTTGATCCGTGGGTGTGTATGTGTGTGCGTGTGTATGTGTGTGAGTGTGTGCGTGTGTATGTGTGTGCCTTTGTGTGCGCAAGTGTATATGTGTGTGTGTGTGCGTTTATGTGTGTGCATGTGTATGTGTGTGTGCGTTTGTGTGTGGTGTGTTTGTGCATGTCATGTGTATGTGTGTATGTTTGTGCACGTTTGTTTGCATGTGTGTGTGTGTGTGTGTGTATGCGTGGTGTGCGTTTGTACTCTGCTGTTCAATGAATAATTGAGTGGAGCCCTCGGTTGCTAGTGAAGCAGTCAGATATAAAGCCAGCTAGCCACTAAGGGATTGTTCATGTATCCGTCCCTCACTCTTAAGGTCCTGTTCTTTCCTTTTCTCCGTGTCCGTTCTAAAACACAGAGACACGGACCACAGAGATGCACAAATGCACACTTTGAACATCTGATCCAGGGCTGTTAGCGAGCAGAGCGTCCGTGCCATGTTTCTCATTCCCACTGATTTCCACAGTGGCTGCCAGTGGAGCAGGCAAGCAAGCGTCCATTCATCCATCCATGTATTCATTCATTCATTCATTCAGATGCTAAAATAACTTGGACGGGGATGAGGAGCTGCCTCCTTTATTCAGGAGCCATCACTTCACTCGGCTGAAACGGAACAATGTCGCCGTGAACACGGAGCCAAAACAAATGGGCAGGCAACGGTGTGTTGAATGAGCAAAGTAGTTTCACAAATGAAACCCGCGCAGTTTGAATTGGGTTGCAAAAAAACAAATCAACACAACACAACACAAAAGTCTGAAAAAAGCAGAAAGCGTTGTGGTGATCACCACAATATGACAACAACACAGCGACACTGGAGGCAGCGAAAAGCCTGCTGGAAAATCCTGAAAACTCAAGTCACTCACTTACCGACAGCAGTCAGTTCAGTATACGTTTACGGCTGCACAATTACAGATTCCCCAAGACTCTTCACAAAAGCACTCGCTTCAAAAACAGAGCAGAGAGAGACACCCTTTGACTTGGATGGGTTGTTCACCTGAACACTTAGAGACCAGACTATGATAACTAAGGACTGATGGGTCACGGAGATGCTGTATGACCACGACAGGACATACAATGTGACTGGAATGGTATGTGAGAATTAAATTAATGATAATCATAAACACAAGTTTAAGGAACATTGCTCGACAGGAAGCCAGGCCTCAAGCAGGGAAACATAATGAAGCGCTTGGCCCCATTTCTTTTGCTGTTTTTTGTACTTTTTCTTTTTTTTTAAAGGATGGGGGGGTTATTTGAGGTCACATGAATGCTGCTTTGTGTGTTGGAATTCAAAGCTTTAAAGGAAATAAAGCTTTGAAGGATTAGCCGCAGTGAGCGCAACCCATGCTAACGCCACAAGCTGTTATGTTCAGCTGACAAATAAACCGACTGTATGGCTGTATGAATAATCTCTATCTGGGGAGCATGTAAGCAGTGTGTTTGGATATAGCCCTATCTATCCTCTGTAGACAAACAAAATAATATAAAGAAAAGTCTTTTTAGGTAAGTTATTTTTTATTACTTGCAGAGCAGATAAGACTTAAGACTCGCAAATCAGACGTTAGATTAACACCTAACGTCTGATAGTAGACAAACTAAAATCTGGTGAATTTATATTCTTTTGCCTCGTTTTAAGACCAACGACATGCTGGAGGCGGTGGTCCACCACACCATGTAGACTGGCCGCTGTAAAAACAGCCTTATTATAGATCCCAGATCAGGCTTTTTCAGGGTTAATAATTGTATTTTGGGGTACTACTAGAATGCTTGCATGCTTGCATGTTAAAAATGCTCATTATTATTATCACACTGCAATACCAATTTTAGCGTCTTTCAATAACTTTCTGATTTTTATCATGTGGCTTTAAGGCCCCGCTCCCAAGAAGCCCAGTCTGTTGCGATTGGTCGAACACTTTGCGCATGTGTCTTCGAATTCACCCCCCGATAAGTTGTAAACATTGTGGGTAAGCGGGAGGAGGGACTTCTGCACTTCCGCACCGCCCACTCACAAACGGCACACTGTTACGGAAGTGAAGTTTTGGCGCAAACAAGCTGTTTCACACACTTGCGCCACTTTGGTGGGCGCAATGGTGGGCGCTCACATTGGCGCCCACCATTCTCGGTGGGCGCCAATACTCCCCCTCGCTTTGACTTTGCAGACGTAAAACATGTATGTCAACAGTCTAAAGCAAAGGGAAAGGTCGAAAAAGCATGACCTCAACCCTTTAAGCAGCCCGTGTGTCGGCTTGTGTCTCACCCCAATGAGTTTTCACCAGTAGAACGTCTCAGTAACCACGGTCCAATCGACTGGGACGGATCAATATCTACATTGTGTATGTCTGGAGCTGCCATTTTAAAATAAGTATTCACAATGAAACCTGCACAGTGTACCCTTTTTCTCCGCACATGACTTTTGTTAAAAACTGATTCTCAATTTGCAGTCCTGGGCTGTGTGGGTGGATCGGTTTGGCTCTCTAGAAGCACATTGAGTTGAATTATTTTGAAAAGAGGAAGTGATGGCTGCAATGGAACATTTACATAGAGTGCAGGTTTAGAATTCAAACTGCCAATCAAAATTGGTAATATGTGCAAATCTAGTTTGAAAAAGGAAAGAATGTGGTTGGCTGACAAGTGAGAATTTAATGTATTCAAGATTCAGCATATTTCCATTGAAACAGGTTTTGCCGTGCAGGGAGCTCTGGCTGTGAGCAGCGTTGTAGCAGAAGCAGTGCCTCTGAAGGGGCACTCTCCAGCCCTGAGAGGGCCACACTTTGGCTGCTCTACTAATTAATTGAGGAGACAAATTATGCCTTGGCTGGCTCAGGGTGCATTTCCAAACTACTGTTCAGACCCGTTTCCAAAAGTATTGTTTCTGCAATTCTCTGGATCATTGAATCTAGAAAGATGTTTTACAGGGTCAAAAATTTGTTTTTATTTCTTAATTTATGTTTTTATTTTATTTACCAGGGACAATGCCTATTAATCAAATGTTCAGTTTCTACATAAATGTAAATGTGCCAGAGTTAGCTTATGAGCTAATTTTCATCTGTAATCACTGGGCAGGTTATTACAAATCAGTGGGCTCATATTACATAAATACAGGGCTGTAACACATTCAGCACTCCATCAAGTGTAGACAGTTTTCCACAATACTAGTTTTCCATAGTACATCACAATACAAGCATATACATAAACACAATACAAAAGCAACAGATTTATGTTAAAACAATGAGAGTTAAGGCAGATGAGGTTTCTCATGATTTCAAGTTTGTTTCTTATGAGTTTATGTTTGAAACTTACTCTCTCTCAGAGGTTTAGCCCAAACTGGCTAAACCTGTTTCGTACAACACAGTCCCTTCTGGTAGTTTAATCCCCACAAGTAGTTGAGACATTGAAACACCTAAATGCCATTTGGAAAACTACTTTCTATAGTCTCTTTCTCCTGAGCCTCACAAGCAGACACTCCAGGCTGCCGCTTGGTAGAACAGGAGATTTCCATGACCAAGATTTTTGTATTGCAGAAAGACTGGACTGGATCAGTTTAGCCTATTATCCCATTTGTGTCTGTTTTTGGTTGTATTTTTAACATGCCTGTAATGAAGGAGGTCATTTAAGGTCAATTTAAGGTCAATCAAGGACAAGTTAGAAGCCTAAACTGGTGTGAATGTTAACATTTAGAAATATGTTAACATTCAGATAGAAAGGTAAGGTGAGGTGAGAGGCGTGTCAGAATGGTCACAAAGCCTCTGCATAGCTCGGCGTCGGCTTAAAGAGATAAAAACCACAAACAAAGTATCTGACAGGTTTCAAACTAAAGAAGAATGCGTTGAGTGGATTTTAATTCTGGTTTGCATCGAGCAAAACAAAAGCCCAAACTGGATCAGGGCCAGGGCACTAGGGCAGGTGTCCAACGCAATCAATCCACACCTTGAGGTGTCTAAGATGTATCCAAGCAGAAGGTTATTAATTATAAGGTGAGGATGTAGTACTGCAACCATTTAAGTGCCCTGTATTTTTTTATTGATGAACACTTTGGCACAATGGCAGCAAATCTCACGGAACAGCACTAGAAGAATTAGGAATGTCCCGATCCGATCCACGGCATCGGTATTGGTCTGATATTGACCCATTATGCTGGATCGGATATCGGAGGGGAGAAAGAAACATGATCTGATCCATGCAGCGTGTCACGTGATAAAAACAGTTTGTCCATTACGCGCATGCGCATGAGAACTAGCACATAAGAGCTACCTGTTGAACAGCCATGTCAGCAGTGGGGCTGTTGTTCAACCTTAAAGAAGAAAAAGAGTGCAACAGCCTGGGCCTGGCTGTTGCCAAGCACAACCACCGAGGTCACGTCACACTCCTGCCTCAGCTAGAGCGGACCAAAGCTGTTTGTTAGCCACAAGCTTGGCGATAACAAATGCTAACCATTTTAGGCGTTGCAGACGTCCGACTCGATTAAAATGATTAATCAATCGGAAATATGATTAGTATAAATCAGGCGTTTGTGTGTGGGGACCCCATTTATATGGCTAGAGGCTAGCTGCTTCTTACATATCCAATGTACTGACGGTAGAAGCTAAAGGCTAACGTAAACAATCTTTTTCACGTCATGATATCTACACAAACGATATGCCATATGAAAGACTCCAAGGAGTCCAACAGTACAAGCCTTATCATTTTGTGAGCTTATCTAAGTCAATAACACTTCCAGGTGACTACAAGTAATGAAACACAAGTGCACACACTTGATATAACCATTTCAAACTATCAGCTGTAACAGCTCAGCTATTCTATATATTATCTCAAATGTATTCAAAGTTTAACCATTTAGCTATTTGTTTTACTCTTCACTTTACGTTTCCAACCATTTCATATTTTTTTTAATGTGTGCATGTTTACATTGTTTACTTACTTTTGAACTCTGTTCAAAACTTTTCATTTGATCAAGCCAACTTTTCTTAACTGAGATGTTTTAATGTTTTTTGGCTTATTAGCAATCATGAGCAAAGTGCTTCCATATATTTTTTTATTATTATTATTTGTTCAAGGGTATAACAGTATCAGACTGATATCGGTATCAACAGTTAGCCAAAGCTGCGGTATCTTATCCGCATTGGAAGTGAAAAAGTAGCATTGGGACATCCCTAAGAAGAATCAAGAGGAAAGTTCTCCCCCATCCACCTAACATAGAAAGATGAGATGTCCCTAGCTTAGTGGTGTAAGTCGTGATCCTTCAGCAGTTTTTGGTATCACTGAGGCTCCATCAAATAATGGTGTATCTCTGGGATTTAGGCTACGCAGGTGGAAAGGTACATTGCTGATTCCTGAAGAAGCGAAAGATAAGAAACCAAAAGGCATCCCAAGTATTTGCTTCTACCCCTCTGAATAGGCTTTGTATAATAAATACATTAATCAGACCACCCCTACACTGCAAATCAAAACACACATAGAAACCCCATTATGCTTGTTGGCAACTGCATACAAACAGGTTTTGGTTGGGATGCAAACGTAAAAAAATTATAAATAAATAAAAATTATCTGGAAAAGACATAATTATATTTAAGCAGGCAGCGAGTGAGTGGTAGGGGAAAAAATACAGAAAATATGTGCTGTAGCAGCAAAGACAGCAGCAAAGATGGCTTGGTTGAGCGATGATTGCTTGGGCTTTGCCTGATGGAAGGCTAAATTAACATACGCCCACATCACTGTCTGCAGCATGATTAATGAAGTTTAAGAGGTGGACTGAGTGCAATGTAAAAACGGGAGATGGTAGTTAGCAGAGAGCGAGGGTTTATTGAAATGGCAAGATAACCGGCTCTACCTACTTTTGATTTTTAAAAGCTTTCGCATGCTACAGGCTTTTGGGCCATTGGGCACAACCATTTGTCCTGGATTTCCCAAAATTTGATTCATTAGTAATTAAAATCTGAATGAAGTATACAGCAGCAGCCTATTCTATAACCCCGAGACAAAGCATATGAGAGGCATTACGCATTAAGGAACATGCAATTTCATGGTAAACCACATGGTCAAACAAACTGGCATCTTAAGTTGCAGCCATTATATGTATCTACTATACATAAAATAGCTTTCTACAGGAAAGACCAGAATTCACCCTTAGAATGAGGGAGAAATGGTGCAAAATATATCTAAATTCTTTGTGATCAATAGAAACAGAAACTCAATGGAAAGCTGATACTGTCGTACACATACACTGTACTTCCTCAGCCTTCAGGCTGAGGAATAACCAAATGAGGAAAACAAGATACGGTTCATAACTGTGCATTATGTATTAAGGGACAGGCTTTGGAGAGCCGATGTAGGCCAGACTTAACATCAGTAAACGACCATAATAACGGAAAACAAAAGGAAAGACAGGAGAAAAACCCAGGTTATCACCTCTTAGTTTGGTTCTGTGAGGGGAAATTAAACTGAGGCAGCCCCTTAAAGGAGCAGCCCCTTAAAGGAGCAGCCCCTTAAAGGAGCTGCCCCTTAAAGGAGCTGCCCCTTAAACCCCTTTTAAAAATAAACCAAAGAAGAACAAATGAGCATAGCTTGTTTTCTTTGCAGGGTGATGGGCTTTCCTCCCAGCGAGGTGTCCTCAGAGGCCTGAGTGACCTGAGCAGCAGCCTCTGTAGGCGAGGGTTTACCGTGGAGAAATGACGCTTGGTTTTTAGGATTAGGATGCGAACAGAATTGCACTTGGGTGTGTTCCCGTCAGGCCCTATTCCACGCCAGGGGACGTAACATCAATAAAAATGACTTGACTTGACTATAGTCCAAGTGTTCAATGCATGTAAGTTGGTAAGTATGTAATGACGGCATCAAGGGTTATATAATAAAGCAGGATGAAGTTGAACACAGTTAAGGCCCACAAGCCATTGATGTCCTACTGCAACTGTGTCTCATGGGCAGTAACTTTTAAAGATTCATCAAGGTTATCAAAGAAGGATCCTGCCATTCAAGATGAGGTCATATATGGAAAGGTGGCAGAACAGCAGAAGAAAAAATATTATAGCATGTAGAATAAACAGGGCATTTATAATGTGGCAGTTATATATTGTGTTTGATTGCCAGCAGGGTGACCATTCATGTTAGTCCCCCTTTAAAAATAAATGTAAAAATGAGATGACGATGTTGCACACAAGAATAACTACTAGTAAAGAAGAAAGAGAAGCTTAAAACTATGAGCCATGGAATAAAAGCTGGGTTTCCCGCAGCACTTTACAGCTTAGGCGGCCGCCTAAACAACACAGGTCTGCCTCCTTAAAGGATAATTCTGGGTTGTCTAGGATGAAATAGATTGGTTGACACTGAAATTTTGACTATTGGTCCCGTCTCGGGTATTTGGCTCATTTAGAATCGCTCCTGCCTGCTTTACAATGGCTGGCTACGGGTATTCACAAACCTGTCCTTAAAACAACCCTAAACGTTGTGGTTAGTTGTTAGTGGTCAAGTATCGTAGCGAAATACATTTCTGTTGTGTTTTATTTGCCATTTTGTAAATCCCATTGAAACAGAAACCAGACCAGAACTGGAAACGGAGAGGGGTTGTAGTCTTTTCGCTCGGTTCTCCGTCTCAACTGTAGGGCTACAACCGAGTGAAAAGACTACAACCAAACAGCCCCTTTCCGTTTCCAGTCCAGTTTCCGTTTCAATGGGATTTACAAATTTGCCAAATAAAACACGATGCCACTTCCGAGATTAGGGGAAAGCGAGTAAAAGTCCCCAGCAAAACTCACAAGTGTAAGGAAAAAGCTAGTGAATTCAACACTCCATAGAAATGTATTGACAACTGAAATAATTATATCAGTGCAAAGAACCCAAGGGTGAATTTAATCTGAACCATCCCTTTAACTACAACATTTTTTTTATATTATGATTATTATACAAAAGCATAAAACAATCTAAAAATGTCAATAACTCTCTGTGTATATATCAGGCAGCAGGGCAACAGTCTGCATGAAATAAGTTGAAATGGTCCACCTGTAAAAGAGCGCCTGCCGGGGGGCGGGGGGGGGGGCGGCGGAGCCG
>JAOPJL010000146.1:2045853-2056865 GCA_027123545.1 Trisopterus esmarkii | reverse complement strand
AAGAGCACCACCCAGCCCCCCCCCCCCCCCCCACTGGTCAGAGGAAGATTAGAGAAAAGTTCAAAATAAGTGTGGGGCCTAAAGTTAGACCGTGAAGGTGCAATGTAGAACGTGCAGAATGGACTTGGGTATGTATCATGAGCATGTATCATGAGTATGTATCATGAGTATGTATCTTGAGCATGTATCTTGAGTATGTATCTTGAGTATGTATCTTGAGTATGTATCATGAGCATGTATCATGAGTATGTATCTTGAGCATGTATCTTGAGCATGTATCTTGAGTATGTATCTTGAGTATGTATCTTGAGTATGTATCTTGAGTATGTATCATGAGTATGTATCTTGAGTATGTATCTTGAGTATGTATCATGAGTATGTATCTTGAGTATGTATCATGAGTATGTATCTTGAGCATGTATCTTGAGTATGTATCATGAGTATGTATCATGTGTATGTATCTTGAGCATGTATCTTGAGTATGTATCATGAGTATGTATCTTGAGTATGTATCTTGAGTATGTATCATGAGTTTGTATCATGAGTCTGTGTTTGTTGTAGCATCATGTGTACACAGGCAGGTTTCTGGGCAACGTCACAGCATACAGGCGTGCACAGCCAGGGGGCAGAAAACACGTCAACAGATAGAAGAAGATGCGATCGATTTGTTGTGCCATTAACTACACTTATCCCATTTTGACATAGGCTGTCAGTATCCATTCCTTTAAGGAATAACATCTGGTACTGATTAGGGAGAACTATCGTTTTCGGTAATAGAAGGTATAGAAGGATGCGTCCAATTTATGCGAGGCCACTGGTCAAATATTGATGCAAACAGATGCAATCCCCTCCCATTAGGATTATTATCATTGATTTAAAGATTTAACGGAAATTATATAGATAAAAAAAAGATGTTTAAAAAGATTGCTATAAAGATTTAAAGATAAATTAAGTAGACTATTTAAAAGTCACATGCAGGTTCAATAATGAACAACTTAACCACGAAAGCGACGTTCATAAATCATAAAAAAAAAATAATACTCAGTTAACTAAAGCAAGCCTAACCTTTCTTAGAATTACAAGAGCCAATTAAGTCATTTATTTTAATTTTTCATTCATTTTCATTTTCATGTCCTCGAGTCAGTGATATTAGAAAGACATTACAAACAAACATTAGCTATGTTGCATTACTATGCAAAAGAGGGCAAACAAACACGTTCACCTCTGGAGATACCAATTTATCATTACATCATCTGGAATATCTAAAAAAAATGACACCGTACACACAGTACAATGCCATTTATACGTTGTTAACCCTGCTGTAGTCACTAATGGGACCACTGTAGTTTTTTATTTTAAGATTTATTTTAGCATTTTTATGCTTTATGATAGAGTGAGATAGACAGGAAGGTACTGGAGATTGAGGGGAAGACATGCAGCAAAGAACCACGGGCAGGAACTCAGTCTGCGATCAAGACTGAACCTTAATGGTAAGCGCTCTACCCGGTGAGCCACCGGGCTCTACCCGGTGAGCCACCAGGCACCCCTTCATGCTTTATGTTTGATAAATGGGAAACCCTCCTATAGGAGGCCTCTCTGGAACCCTCCTATAGGAGGCCTCTCTGGAACCCTCCTATAGGAGGCCTCTCTGGAACCCTCCTATAGGAGGCCTCTCTAAAACCCTAAGGTCCTCCTCCTGTAGGAGGCGGGTCCTCCTCCTACAGGAGGCGGGTCCTCCTCCTGTAGGAGGCGGGTCCTCCTCCTACAGAAGGCGGGTCCTCCTCCTACAGGAGGCGGGTCCTCCTCCTGTAGGAGGCGGGTCCTCCTCCTGTAGGAGGCGGGTCCTCCCTGGCGGTGGAGGCTGCTGTTGCTCTGCAGCAGTAGAACGACTAACGGCTCCAGAGGACACGTTTTTGTGGAGCTATGCAGAATAATGAACAATGATAATGGCTCTTAATGAATACATACCATTTATTAATCTTACCAGGCCAGTACAGGCATGCCACCTAATCCTACTCACTATACCTTTAAGTAAAGTTATTATTTTTTAATTTTATATATTGATTTGAAATATTAATAGATTTACAATTTGAGAGCTTATTGAAAAAAAAGCTTCTCATTGTAGATTTAAACGCCAGGAGTGTAATCCGCCCTTTGATGATACATTGATTTCCTGTGTTAACCAAAAAAACTGAGGTCACAGGAGGAAGTAGGTTAGCAGAAGAACTTGAGGGTTTAAGGATGACAACAGGAAGTAGAAAGTAGTAGAAAGAAATAACTTTTGTATCACAGTTCAGATGTATTATGTTGAGCACGCGCACATGCACCCCAACACACTCACACGCACACGCACACACACACACACACACACACACACACACACTTAATCTTTAAATAAAATTAAGTCTTCGGACTGAACAAACCTACTTTGTCAGCGCGACCGAAAACTGGAAGGACCTACGCAGACAAAAGGTAGATGGACTATGGCGTAATACCACATCCAGGCTTTCAGCACTCATGAAAGAACACAAACACAAACACTCAAGGCATCCAATTTGCCAACTTAGAGCGAGCCGACAGAGGGGGGAATACTGTTTGTGAACCTTTTTAGGTTTTTCCCCTCACAAATTGAGGTTCCCAGGTCATTCCAGGATCGACATGAAAAGTAGTCTTTCCTGTTTGGTGTGAGGTCTATATGAGGCAGTGCAAAAACAAGTTAACAAAAGAAAAGCAAATGATTCAGTTTGTAGTTAGATACAAGTGAGGATTATGAAACATTTAGCCTTTGCGTTACAGTACTCTCATTCTTATTTTTGATATTCTGTGATGTATATATACACATTACAGCATTTACCATTATTTACCAAACCGTTGACTCGGGCTTCGACTTGGACTCTAGCCCTGCCCTGCCCTAGCCCTAATCTGGAACTGTTTGGTTGTTTGTTGTTATTTTTGGCATGAGATATATGTTATTACAATAGCCCATAATATTACCTTATATTAGTACGACATTTTGGACCAAAGAGTCACCAAAAGCTCAAGGGCTTTAGGGCAGAGCCGGCTGCACACTCATACTCGTGTGTGATCAGTACTTGACAGGGTCTGACTTCTACAGCACGTCTAAATTGTTCATATCCGTCAGTGGAAGATTGTACAGCTTTAGGCAAGGTTTTAGTCAGGCTTAAACCTGTTGTGTGGAATGGATGTAAACAATTAACTGTTCATTAATCAACAATATCATTTTCTGACCAAGAATTTTGCCTAAACAGTTCCATTTGCGTCCATTACCTGGTTAACTTAGTATCGTGTAAAGCTAGAAAGGAGTCGTGGCGCCCGTCGCTTTTGGTATGAACGTACAGTAAATGTGTCAAATTGGGAGAAGTTGAGCCATATGCAATTCTATAAAATCCAGAGAGTGAGGGCAACCAATGTGCAAACATTGCAAGTTATAGTCAGGAATGAGAGAGGGAGAGATAGAGACTTTGCCCCAGCTGGCACACAGCCCAGTACCGAGATCTGCTCCCTGCCCCCACCTGCTCTCCAACATACAGTAACACAGGTCCTCCCACAGCCACAAGTCAACATGATGCAAGTGTTCTCCACATTACTCCTCCACAGCCATTATGGGACGGTTTCCTTAGTGAGTCCAACAGGATGGTAAATGTTCTCAGCTGTTTATTACCTTATCTCACGGAAATACTTGAAACACCTTACTCCACTGCAGCCATCACAACTTCCAAGTCACCCGTGATTCCACACGAGACATAGGGTTTTCCCCTGAAGAATTGGTACCAACTAGGGACTCACGCTAACTTTTTCTTTTAACCGATACAGATAACTTACATCTCCTAAAGGCCGATACCGACACCAATAACCGATAACACACACACATATATACATAAACCATGACCTAAGATCATGCCATTAATACTAGAACAATAATAATTGTTACGAGAGTAGCGTATGTGTGTGCACGGGAATGGCAGTGTGTGTGTGAGTGGACGAGCGAGGAGAGCGTGCAGTAGCGTGTGTCAGTTTAGTGAAGTAATGAACGAGTCTGGTTGTGTCTGTGCAAACGTGTAAAGTTAGTGAAACTAAGAATAGAGTACACAGCAGGTCAATAATCGGCGGCCGCTTCATTCCGACCATACTCCGACCTATAAGCAGACCCACTGCCGGTCTAAGTGAAGGGTGTTATCCCCGAGAGAACATCCATCCTGGAGGGAACGTCTCCCCTGTGCTCCTCGACTACGTTCTAGGAGCCGACAGCAGGAAAGGTGTAAAATATTAATTAAAAAAAACATTTTCTATATAGGCGTGCAGTTGTGAACTCATGAATTGTAATTGATTGTATGATGTATACTTTTAGGCTGAATATTAATACAGCCCTTAACCAAAAACCAGAGCTCCAGCCCCGGCCGGTCCCAGGGCTGGAGCCCCGGCCGGTCCCAGGGCTGGAGCCCCGGCCGGTCCCAGAGCTCCAGCCCCGGCCGGTCCCAGGGCTGGAGCCCCGGCCGGTCCCAGAGCTCCAGCCCTGGCCGGCCGCAGGCTGCTTGGCGGGGGCTGGCGCTCCGCGTCCAGCGTTGGTTTATGACAGTACTGGACATATCACCATGTCCCACTTCCCCCCGTTGATATCATTATCATTATTCTGTTTAATGTAGTGTAACATTTTCTTTATAATATGGATATCGCATAACAACATATAACAACAACACTGTTAATGTGCTATT
Organism: Trisopterus esmarkii; assembly: GCA_027123545.1. Lineage (NCBI taxonomy): Eukaryota > Metazoa > Chordata > Actinopteri > Gadiformes > Gadidae > Trisopterus > Trisopterus esmarkii. The sequence goes on along the minus strand of JAOPJL010000146.1, from coordinate 2,052,132 downwards.
GCTAGTTAGCAAACATGCTAACTAGCGATCTTTACAACATGGATGATGGATCATGGTTAGTACTGGACATATTTCCATGTCCCAACAACAATGATATCTATATGTTCCATGTTCCAGGGACTCCAGGTTGAAGATAAGCTTTAATTCCTTACAAAATAATGCTATAGATAGTTTTAAAAATACTTATTAGCCTCAAGAATGGCAGATCAATGTGATGTCGTTGTCTTATTTCATTTATTTTTGTAGAGATATATATCTAACTATCTAATATAACATGTGATAACTTGTTTGAATGATATTTCTTTTTTACATTAATGGCATACTACCTCACCTCAAGTTCTATGTTTATTCTGGTTTTATATATTATGTTAATCTCGTATAATGTTTGATCTAAAATAAAGTGCAATATTGCAGTTTCTAACAGATTGTGAGCATGAATAATATTCTTATCTAATCATACCGTGTTTTTCCATGTGGGTAAGGTTGCATTCCTAAGACATTCAAACTATACAGTACAGTTCCAGAGACAGATATTGCATCAAAAGATCAAAAAAATAAATAAAGATGAAAACCCTGTCGACTACTAATGATGTAGGGGTCTTGAAGGGTTGTCATCCTATTTCTTAGGGGTAGGGATGACGGGTAGCGTTATGGGGTAGGGTTGAGGGGAAGGGGTAGGGGTAGGGTTGAGGTTTTGGGGTAAGGGCAGTAATGGGATTGGGCCTTAGGGGTACGATAAGACCTATCATTTAGCGTTATCATAGTGGGAGCGGGGCACTGAAATAATATAGGCTATGTTATCGGGGCTATTCGTCATGATATTGGACTTACCGGAATAACATAGTATTCAGATAATTATCGCGCACTCCTAGTACCAACATGTAGCGCGTATCCCAAACATCAACATCTTATATTTTTAGGTTACTATTGTAACCTCATTTAGCGAAACCATTTTTTTCAAAGTGAATTTTGGTGAATTCAATTCCACTTATTGGTTGGTATGACAATAAACAAGTAAATATAGTAAAAGCAGATGAGCAAATTACTTGGGACAATGTACAAAAGAGAATAAACAAATGTGTTCATTCCCTAAACAAACAGGTCTAGTAGATATGCATGCATCCCCAAGCCTAAACCACTGAGGTCACGCCAGTGTAATGGACTGTATAGGCCTCAACGTCAGGAGCAGCCTCAAGGAGTTCAGATCTCCACACATCACCCCTCACACTAAACCTAACCTTACCTTACCATGACCACAGTGAAGTGCTCTCCTGTGTGGCTGTGAAAGAGGCTTGGTTTGTGGGGCGTTCTGGCTCAGCCCACTGCCAGGGCCCAAGCCAGAGGATTTGAACAGTGAAGTACAGAAGCGGTGTGTGACAAACATTCCCAACAGGTCTAACCAATGAGTTAATGAGGGCGGTTGTTCTGCTCCAGGTTTGTAATTAAAGGGCCTCTCACGCCGCGGGCGGCCGGCTCGGCAGATAAATATGCAGGACCTTTACGGGTCCATGAGTTCGCACTGGGTAAGAGGTTCTGGCGTGTCTAGGCCTATGTTTATGGATTCAGAGACGAGTCGCAATAAACACAAACCAAGAAACAAATTGAAATGTCGATGAACCACACAAATGTCGTCTTCAGATACACTCAAGAATACAAAAGACAAATTATAAATATTTCCAAAAAGGCTGAAAAATGACTCAAAAGTAATGCTCTTTAGCAAAATAATGTTGCTTGTTCTTTCCCATACAGAAATAGCCTAAAGCCAGAGGCATTAAGAGTATGAAAAGCAAGATGTTACACGCTTGACATCCTTGGGGGATTCTGGCGGATGGGGAAGGGGCCGTTCAGTGTGTTATTATTGAGAACTGGATGCAGAGGTGGGAATTACACCCCCGTAATGAAACAATATGTGTGTATCTTTCATTTTATTATCTACTTTAATTATTAAATTAAATATTGTATTTTGTACCATTTCCATTATATGATCATTAGCATTTTGACATTCTTCCAAGCCTGTGCATTTGTGTGTGTTGATCCGTTCATCATTAAAATGATTTTTGTGAAAAGGAATACATAGATTGTCTTTTTCAACTGTATCAAGTACAATTGGTTAACGTCTTCACCCTTGTTAAATGTCATAGTAACATTTATTTTATTATTTCATAAAACAAAGGATTAAACATTAGTCATTCAAAAAAATGTTTGTGTTGTGTGTGTAAACACCTCCTATTGACCATTGTAAGACAACCCGTACAACAGACTTTTTTTAAATAAAACAAGTGAAAATGAAAACTGTGTTATTGCTTATAATGTTTCACTTTTAAGTCATCTGGTCATTCTGGGTCTAGTAGTCTCAGAGTCCTTTTGGAGATATACTAGTGGACCTGAGGGCCTATCGCTGGGGTGGACCTCTCAATGCGGGCTGCGTAACGCCAACTCTGTGCTATGGTTGGACGATGGGACACGGTGGCACAAGAGGGAGAGAGGCAGACACACCCCTTTGTCCCATCATTTACACACACATGACAGAGCTCAGCTAATAAGAATGTCACATAGTGAGAGACGGACAGTCACTGTGATGTCTACCTTTTGCCGGGCGCCATATGGGCCCTCTGTGCCTGTGCCCAGGAGCCCCTGAGCTCAAAGGGCCCGCCAAGATAGGCCAGATATAATAATATAAAGTGTCTCCACAGAAATATGATACAAAGCTCTTGATAATTATCCAGTGAGATAATGATTGGTTTTAATCTGTCAGTGCGTTTACATGACACTCGAGAAAGTCGAATTATTGGGTTAGTCCAACTATGATTGGATTATTAAGATGCATGCATACACCTTAGTCGAGCTAAAATTGAATTGGGTTACTCATAGTCGAATTAAGACCCCTAGATTGTTCAATTTAGTCGCATTAAGCGTGCATGTACGGATTGGGATTGGATTATGTGTTCTGTGCATGCTTGAGATCTTTTCTGGGGGCCATGAGCTGGAAGTAGAAGGAGACGAGAGTCGTTGTTGTCGCCGTCGGAAAACAAGAAACTGCGATTTATTTAAAAAGGTGGCGCAGAAGATGGAGGAAGTCGGCGTCGTGCCAATGTAGTGTGATGGAAATTCTACATGTTACATTTTTCTAGTTTAAATACGTTTTGTATACTATTCCAGGTATGGACTTGCCATCCTGCTATTCTGCAGGGGCGTCTAAAACGTAAATCTTTGTGAGTCGTGTGATGTGCTCTGGTTTCACATTACGTTCCCATGTTGTCTGTTGTTTGGTTGAGCCTCTTTTCCTTGACCCCTCTGGGGAGCGCAGGGAAGCAAAGGGTGATAAGGAACGGCCGCAACCCAATTTATGACCTCTTTGAGAAACTTCAATCAATAGATTACCATATGGTTAACAAAGGCTTTTGGTTTATTGGGGGACAGCTGCATTCAAGGATCTGATCTAAGAGTATAAGAACTCCTGACTTTAGCCACTCAGTAGACTTCACCCTGCAAACCTTAGAGACGCAGGGCGAACTCTCATCTGAGGCCTCAGATTATTATTGTATGCCTGTTTTACTATTTTGTTGATGCATATTGAGATGTATCCTTGTTTGTACTTTTATTACAAATATATATGTCCAGCAATTGTCTGCAAGTATAGTGTGCTTTTTTGCAACTAAATATCTCATCTGTCTTAGTCGCAATATCCAATAAAGGAATTGCCACAACATGATATACAACAGAAAGAAGGCCTATCCAATCTCCTGATCATATCTAATGTCATGCATTAAGAGCTGATGCATCATCAACCTTTTTACATCACACTAAAACAACTAATCATAACTAATCCTTAGAAGCCAAGAAACAGGAAAGCAGAGAGGTCTGAGAGACATGGATTTGCTTCTGGGCAGAAGGTGTTCACCTCAGTATGAGACCTCTCTGGACATCCTTCTTCATCTTCTCTTTCAAATGCTCCACATTGGTCTGTGAGGAGAGGGGGGAGAATCACTGCCTCAAGCTCTCCTTTTAAAATCAACGGAGAAATATTTCACAAATATTAAGAAGGGGATGGAGATGGAGGAGGAGGAGACGACAAAAACATAGAGGTGAAGGCCATGTGACCAGAAGGACCCGTTATCAAGCCATCTCCCAGAGTTGGGCCTCACCTTCAGGTCCTTTATGGTGAAGGGATCCTCAAAGATGTAGGCCGCGTCAGCGCCCACTGCAAACCCGGTGCAGGTTGCCAGGTAACCACAATACCCACCCATGGTTTCCACCACAAAGACACGCCTCTTGGTGCCACTGGCAGACTGCTTGATGGTGTCACAGCCCTGAGGAAAAAACCATGGCAACAGGTCAAACATGCCCCCCCATAACGATTCCCTCTGTACTGGGGTGGCGGCCAGTAACCAGACCATTGGGGAGGAGAGGGATCCGTCTCATCTTTAGAAATCACAACATTTGCTAAAATTTGTGACTGGTTGCAGTCGCAGAGCCCTCAGTCAGAGCCCTCAGTCAGAGCCCTCACTCAGAGCCCTCAGTCAGAGCCCTCAGTCAGAGCCCTCAGTCAGAGCCCTCAGTCAGAGCCCTCAGTCAGAGCCCTCACTCTCGGCCGTGGATGCGTCCCTTTGCAGGCGTAACACATCTTGGTCTCTGGTCATCTTGGTCAAACCAAGCCTGCCTGTTCATAAAGCGTTGGTACAGGCTCTACCATGACACCGTTACGGCGGACCTAAAGCAGACATCACAGCGGTCCGTACCTCCATGGCGGCATTGACGGCGGTGTCCGCTCCCAGACTGAAGTCGGTGCCGGGGACGTTGTTGCTGATGGTAGCGGGGATGACACACATGGGGATGCAGAGCTCGTCAAAGCGTCCCCGAGACTCAAACAGCTGCAGCACGCCCTCGTAGGCCTGGGGGTCCACAAGGTACACCCTTTACTACTATTGCTGAAAGTACTACTACAAGTACTACTACAAGTACTATCTACCATCTCCTTTGTTGGAAGGCCATGCTAGGTAGAACCATTGCCTTCTATCCAATGGTTCTATCTAGCGCTACCTATATTGAAACCTTTATCAAAAGTAATCATGCCATCATTTGGTCCAAATGCTATTGGTCAATAATGAGCCGGTTGGGATTCAGCCTAGATATCTAGGTAGACTATCTACTAGGCAGACTGAGACATTGTGGATCAACCTCCTCTTTTGTGGCTGGAGGTCGAATAGTAATATCCATTTGTCGATCCTACCATGTAGTCCCTGGTAACCAATAATAACAAGGGAAACCACAATATGCTATTTAATTAAAGGGAAACTGGCACACATGACTGGTTTGTAATGTAGCAGAGTGATCTTCAGACACACTTGCACTGACCTCGCGGAAACAGAGTTGCCCTCTTTTTGACAGTTCCCCTTTATAAACAACTGTACCTCAAAGCCCCCGATCACCAGCAGAGCGGAAATGCCGAACTTGCTGATGGTTTCCACGATCTTCTCCATGAAGGCATTGGGAAGCGTTCTGATGGAGCCACAGAGACAGAGATATCAGCCTCCTACTGGCCCTGCTTTCTAGATCAGGATCAGGTTAACTAAACATGATAACAGTATAAGTCCTTGGGGGTCTCACCGTTTGGTCCCCAGCAGGGAGCCCCCTTGGCCGGTCCACCCAGCCACACGGTGCCAGGTCATCTCACTCACCTGAGGAGGTGGGACACACCGGGGGTTAAACCTAAACCTAAACTAACTAACCACTCTAGGCTCAGGCTGTTCAGTGTTCCAGCCACACTCTGCAGTAGAACAGGATTTAAAAATATGGTGAAGATTAATGGACGTCATATGCCTAATGTAATGGTATATGAAGTGGAATGTTAATAATTCATAACACAAAAGTACATCATCGCAATTTTTATGTTATGGCAAATATTAGTAGCCAGCATATTACATTTTATTTGATAGTCTTTGTAACAGAGTGATGCAGGTACTGCAGGTAAACAGTTGTAATGGTGGCAGAAAAGAACATTATTACTGCCTTTAGCATTGATTGGCTCAACATAAAGTCACACGACTGGCCTGCCACCACGCCTCCTTAAAGCCTGAGCGCTCACCGCTCCGGTGGCGAGCCCTTGGAAGCCGTCGCTGACGCCGTAAACCTTGTGCCCATGAGCAATGGCCACTCTGACGGCAGACCTGATGGCAGCATTCATCCCTGCTGCAGGTGCCCCCACGTTCAGGATGGCCAGGGTGTGGTTGCTCTGCCGGAGGGGGGGGGGGGGCGGGGGGGGTCATTGCGGTAGGATTA